>JAJOZX010012582.1:0-93182 GCA_023014485.1 Bathynomus jamesi
TCTTGCTTTAACCAATGTGCTACTTTTTACGTCGAAGGATATTGCAAATATTTTTTTAAATAATTCGAACTTTTGTATCTACGATACGAGTCATACATATAAATGAAGAATCTGAATTACTAAATTTATAAATAATTGAAACCCTTATCATGCAGTTTACACGAAGCAGCGCGTTCTCATGGTCACAACTTATCTGCAAACTAAAAAGCTTAAAACAAGTCCAGAATACCTTCGAACTGCAATTTCCCGATAGAGCTTCTCCAACTAAACATACAATTTTTGAGAATGTTGAAATACAAAGGAGGAGGAACGGTCCTCAATTTGAACAAGGGACGTTCAGGCCATCCGAAGACGGCAAGAACAGACGAGAAACATTCAGCATGTTCGGCATTTATTAGAGAGACCTCCAAAAGTGTCCACCAGGCGAAATGGTACAGAACTCTCACGCATGTCATTTCATCGAATAGTTCGTGAGGATTTGAATTTGTACCCATACAGAATGGAAATTCGACATCAACTCATTGAAGGAGATCTACCTCACTGCCTAAGATTTGCCCAGTGGTTTCTAAAACCAGAAAGATTCACGGAACAATTAGTGGTTGGAGATGAAGCGGCTTTTTTTTATGAATGGTCTAGTGAACAGACAAATCTGCCGTCAGTATGCACCAAAAAATCATCACCTGACAATCATATCTACGAAAAGAATAACTAGACAAAAACTGTGTCTCTGGGTAGGACTGTGCGGTAATGGAGCGCAGGGGCCGGCTCAAGGTACCGGCACCTCGGGCAGTTGCCCGGGGCGCCACGTCATGCGTTTGGGATCTTCCAAATACAAAGCGAAAGATCTAAAAAAATAAATAAATAAAATAAAATGAAATAAAAGTCAAAATGTGAAAATTTCCTGATGTGGAGAAAATTTTCAGGGATTATAACATTATATTAGCCAATAGCATTAGTAGTGCAGTAGCTTAGACCCTGATTTTTGAAGTAAGTGGACATTCTGGACAAAAGCACCAAACTTGGCTCAAATGTTGTTCAGGACCTTAGCTACCAATTTTTCCCCGGAACCAAGACGCACAACCCTATCTTGGCTGCCATTTTGGAAATCCAAGATGGTTGCCAGCTAGAAATCAAAAACTATTGGAGGAGTAATTGTAAATAAATAGTCCCTAAACCTACATATTTCGATGCCAGGATGCTATAAAATAATCAGAATTACCCTTAAATGTTTATTTAATGTAAAATATTTAATAATATAACTATATAATATGTACTTTTTGTTTTGCAGGTGATTTGTGAACATGGATTGGAGCAAATGCATGGTTTGTCAAGAGAGCAAAGGTGAGACTCTTAAATGTCCACTCAATGCTGTGAGTGGTAAAAAAAACTGAAGCATATGCAACATTTATGGAGAATGTCAACGCATTCAAGAATCTTGGAAGACTACCAGTTCCTCTTCTTTTCAATGAAGAGGTGACTGTTGAAGATCTGGTTCAGAATAAAGCTGTGTGGCACAAGTCATGCCATGTTAAATTTAGTAAAGAAAAGCTTGAAAGGGCTACAAAAAAGAGAGAAAGGGCGGATGAAGGTGAAACCAGTTCATCTACGGGGAAGCGGGTTCAGCGGCATCCTATGGACAAAGCAACTTGTGTTTTTTGTCAACAAACACATGGGCATCTTCACGAATTCAGTACATTTGGCGCTGACGTCAATTTACGAATGATGGCTACAGAACTCAGTGACACAGAGCTAATGTCTAGAATAGGAGGTGGTGATCTCATGGCCATTGAAGCCAAGATCATCTGCAATGCTTGACATTTTATCGGAACCGTTACCGCTCACTTTTGAGACAAAAACAGAGCAAGGAAGAAGGCTATGAAGAAAACTTGATGAAGCAAAGGCAATAGTTGAGGTCGTTAAACATGTAGAAAATTGCGTGGGAGAAGGAATCTTTCAAATGAAGTTTCCTGTGCTATTGATCTGTATCAAAAAAGACTTCGGGACTTAGGTATTAATAAGGAAATGAACAGAGGACGATTCAGAGAGAAGATTCTGGAGTATTTCCCATATGCCCAGGAAGTGAGTGATGGCAAGAACAAAATCTTAGTTTTTCAGCAGGAATTCAGGAAATGCTCAGAGAGAGAAATAGACAGAATTTTGAAGGAGATACTATGATTTTGCAAAAGCTGCTAGAATCATACGCAAGGAAAATCGTCAACTTTACTGGATTCAAGTTTGCAGGTGCCTTTCCATCTGGTTGTCAACAGGAATCGGTACCTACAACCTTGAAAACCCTTGTATCTATGATCACAAATGGTGCTGACGTGAAGGACCAAACACCAGAAGACCCCTGCAACTCTCACTGTCTCGCAACTTATCCTTTTAATTTTAGGAACAAGCATACATCATCATCTAAGGTTCGGCATTCTTTGGAAAGAAAGAACCACCATGCCTCTGTATCTTGGTCTGAAAATTCATACTGAAATTCGGTCAAAATCATTAAACACAACTATATGAATTGGGTCTCAGTGTGAGTTATGACCGAATTCTTCAAGTCGAAAGCCAACTTGCATGCAGATCGTGTATTCGTCCCTTATCTCATCAAAACAGTTAGAAACTTGCCAGCGAATTGACATCGTCTGGGATACCTACACTGCAAGCACCTTAAAAGAGACTACAGAGAAAAACGGGGAAAAGGAATCAGAAGAAAGGTTGAAGGAAAAACCAAATTACCCCTAAATTGGCATGACTTCCTTCGAGACTCTAGAAACAAGCAAGAACTGTTCGCTTTCCTATCAGACAAGGTTGCTGCAATGGAAGTTCCTAACAACAAAGAAGTTGTTATTACATCAGGACCTGAAGTCATCATCAATGGGGGCCGACCGCACAATGCCAAGATGCGACCATGAGGAGGCAGACACTAGACTGTTCATTCATCTTCAAGATGCAATAAAGGAAGGGCACATTAACTGCATGATCAGAACTGTAGACACGGATGTTATTGTCATTCTAATAGGAAAATTCCATCACTTGACGTCCATAAGATCTGAAGTAAATATTTGGGTGGTTTTGGCACTGGGAAAAACTTCATTACCATCATATTAACACAATCTGTGCCTCTTTGGGTGAAGAGAGATGCACATCCCTACCACTGTTTCACTGCTTCACGGATGTGATACAACAACATCCTTTACGGAAGGGGCAAGAATACGCATGGGCAGCATGGCACCATTACCCTGAGGTAACACAAGCATTCACATTCATGGCACGAAATCCATTTGCAGATGTTGACGCAGAAACTCCCCACTTCAAGCTTCTTGAACGGTACACAGTTGTCCTCTATGACAACACCAGTGACATTGAACGTGTAGATGAGGCAAGAAAGGTCATGTTTTGTCAGAAGGGAAAAGCTATGGAGACTATCCCACCAACTCAGGAGGGTCACATACCAGGAGGAATATGGTCGACCTGTGAGAGAGTGAACAGAATCTTCCAACTCCTGAAGGATGGGGATGGACCTTTAGCGAAGAGTCCTAGTCATGGACACCAGTTTGGACCACAAGACCAGTAGCATCTAAAGCTTGCAGCGAATTGGTCAAATGCGGCTGCAAGAGCAAGAGTGGATGTGGCACCAGGTGTGCTTGCAAGAAGGCCAGGTGGAAGTGTACAGAACTGTGTAGCTGCAACTGTGCAGTTTAACATATAGCGTCGAGCGGGGTGAGTTGGGACAGTAGGCATTGCAATGCTAAATGCCAAGATATTTCCATTTTATGGTGCCCATTTAATAGCCCTGCCCTTACTCTACAAATGTTGTTAATACAAGTTTTCTATAGAACCACGAATAATGCATGAAAATTGTGCAAATATGAAAGGGTAGCATTTTGACCTTTGTAGAATTTCATTTTTTAAAATGCACATATTTTGCCAATTTTCCTCTCCCACATTCAGTTATAGAGCTAAAGGTCTACTTTTTGGTGGGTGAAATCTTCAATTGTTATAGTTTCGTTGATTTTTCTTGAACATGGTTTTGTGTTAAAATATTCACGATTTTCACTGTATATGTTGTACGAAGTGTGATTTCTGCAGTAAACATACTTCTGATCAGCTTAAAAGTTGTTTTATTGATCTGATCATGCCAAAAAACATATAGTTTGATGCCAAACATGCCAAGGGAATTCTCTATTGAAACTTATATCAGAAATTCCATTTTGTCTATGGTGGCCATCTTGAAATCCAATATGGCGGCAAGTAATGGTCTCTGAAGGTGGTTCCGGGGATATTTTTAATTGTTGGTCCAAAATATACAAGTAGGGAAAGTTTGGTGCTTTTGTCCGGATTGTCCACTTCAACTTGTTTAGCTGCCCTACTATAGAGACTACCAGTAAAGCTAAGGTCAGTTTGGCCCGACATGGGATGACATGTCACATGGATTGATGTTGCCGCGTAGGTGAGCGTTGAGCACAAATTACATACGCCTGGCAGCGCTGCCATCCTATGATATCATCAGTGTTGCCACTTTGTGGAATTTTTACATTTTTTTGTGGATTTACCTCAGACAAAAGTGGCAACACTCTCTCTTATATTTTCATACATGGTTCCATTTTGAGAATGTTTAGTTGTACTTTGAGTGAATATCGTTAATTGTAATAAACTCTTTATTCCTACATTTGTAGTTTTTCCTCATTGTGAACAAATTTTAAAATTATACTTGTAAGGGCGCCGAAGTTCAGCTTGCCCGGGGCGCCAGCAACCCTAGGGCCGTCCCTGATGGAGCGTTAATTGGCCCGGTCTTTTACGATGGTAATCTAAATGGTGAAGCTTACCTAGAAATGATAGACAGAGAAATCCTTCCAGAAATACGTATTACTTATGGAAACCGAGATTTAATCGTATTTGGTGGGTGCAAGACGGAGCTCCTGCTCACAGGAGAGTTATTGTGAAGGAACGCTTGCAGGAAGTCTTCCACCAAAGAGTAATTGCTACAGGCCATGACATTGAATGGCCTCCCAGAAGCCCTGACTTGACCCCGTGTGATTACTTTTTATGGGGTCATTGAAAAATAGAGTATTTGCATCACAACCTATCAATTTAGATGATTGAGGACTCGCATCACAGCTGAAATCAACTTGTTAAAAGACAATCCAGATCTTATCAAAGAGTGATGGGGAAGATGAGAGCTCGACTTCAGATTTGTATCGATAGGAATGGCGGTCATGTTGAAAGAAAACGAAACTAAGCATAACTTTTGCAATAAGGAATAAAGAAAAATCTGCTTTGTATCTTATTAAAATTATGCTAAAGTATCTATTATTATGTATTTGTCTTTTCATTACATCGATAGCACCCACATTATTTTTTCATTGACCAATTTTGCGCAATCCATTTTGTTGTACCCTTCAGTTAAAAGCAGATGCTTAAACACTAAATCGTTTAAACATGAATAAATTTGAACGTTAACAAAGAATAATTTGCTATATTAAATCAAACAAACAGATTCAAAATATCTCAATTTTGGAGGAGTTAGTTCAATCTAAAGTTGGGTGTACTTTTTTGTGGGACATATGGTATAATCGAAGTTAATGGAGAAAAGAAAATGTAGGAACTAAAGCATACATATTCATTTACACTGGCATCCTGGTGCACCACTACCCCCGAATATAGATAAATTCCATGCGTGATGTGCTTCATACGCCATGCATAGTGGTGCTTCCAGGTTTTGTAAAAACTAAAAGTGGCAAGAGTCCTGAACTTGCATACCTTCTCCATTCCAACTTACTTGCAGCTACCTTTTGTGCATCACCCAGATCGAGTCTACGCTTACTCACGCAATCATTCACTATGTCCTTCCATCTTCGCGGCCTTCCTCTCTCCTCTACCTTCGCGACCTTCTTCTCCTCCTCCTACCTTCGCAAATACTCGTATGCACTCTCCTCACAACTCTGCAATTTTACATTTTTTCAACATGCCCAACTTGCCCTTAACACATTTTCCATAATTTTCACTTCCACTGTCTTCTGAACACTATACGCCACGCAGGTTATTTCTCAGGTTATCCATCTGAACTGCTCCTACTCTTGACTTCTCCCATTCATGCCATGTCAGTGCTTCATACTCGTACAAAAGTGTCCGTACTAGCACCATGTAAACATCTCGCAGCATCTCTACCCAGTCTCCGCTTCCTTACAACCTCTGAGAAATTCGAAGTTGTACCTTCATTGTCTTCACAAATTGTGGCTATATAACATTAAGAATTTACTCCCTCTTTTAGGGGGGATATTTCATCGGTGCGGTTTCCTTTATTTAGCGTTTTCCTTTATTTAGCGTTTTCCTTTATTTAGCGTTTTCCTTTATTTAGCGTTTTCCTTCATTTAGCGTTTTCCTTCATTTAGCGTTTTCCTTCATTTAGCGTTTTCCTTCATTTAGCGTTTTCCTTCATTTAGCGTTTTCCTTCATTTAGCGTTTTCCTTCATTTAGCGTTTTCCTTCATTTAGCGTTTTCCTTCATTTAGCGTTTTCCTTCATTTAGCGTTTTCCTTCATTTAGCGTTTTCCTTCATTTAGCGTTTTCCTTCATTTAGCGTTTTCCTTCATTTAGCGTTTTCCTTCATTTAGCGTTTTCCTTCATTTAGCGTTTTCCTTCATTTAGCGTTTTCCTTCATTTAGCGTTTTCCTTCATTTAGCGTTTTCCTTCTAACTAGAGGGCGTCACGAAATTCTGTACCCAGTATGAATTAAATTAATGCATTTTAAACCTTAAATGATATGGATCCCTAAATAAATATTTCCATGGGGTGAAATGTTTCAATGTAATTTCGATTTGAGTAGAGACATTTTGGACACCTTGTATAGACCTCTCAATGGTTCTTTCATTCACTTTCGATAAAGCGAGTATTTCGTGTAAAAACTATTCAAGGTCGTTTATCATTTAGTTTGAAAATTGTTGTTGAAGATTACCTTGTGGAAATGAAGTACCAGTAGTGATCTTTTATTATAGTAGTGCCTTCACTTCTTGTCACACACGATACTTGAAACTGCCTCGCTTTCACTGAGCGTATTTTCCTTGTATAAGATGGCGGTTGTGTATGAAGCGTCACTGTACAAAATCTAATGGGGTATTTTGACTCAATAATCCCCAGAACAAAGGACTCACGTTTCGATCCTCCTCCTTTCAGGGTCCGCAGCAGGCCCCGACCCAAATGCCAACCGCAGCGGCGGTCGCAGCGGCAGCTGCCACAGCAAAGATCCAGGCCATGGACGCCTTCTCCCCGACCCCCATCAGTGGCCTCCTCTCAACCCTGGGGGCGTCGTCCCCTGGTAACCAGCCACCACCAGTCGGTCTAGTAGGGGGCACTCCTCCCGTGGGCATTATCGGAGGAGGTCTTCCCCCCGTGGGCATGGTCGGGCAGAGCTCTGTCGCGGCTACCTCGGCAGCACCGCCTCCTCCACCCATGCCCCCGACCACCTCCGTAGCCCACTCCGGGAGCCACACGACCCCGTCGGAGATGACCCCTCCTGGGGGTGGGGGCCTCATGAGTGCCCCCTCGATGGGCACGTCGTGTTCGAGTATCCCTTCCATCCTTCCCCCTCCCCCGTTACCCCCGAACCAAGTGTCATCTCCGAGTGGGGGTGGATCCCTGACCCCAACAACAACGACGACGGTGGCGACGTTGGAGGACTCTGCCCATCAGGAGGAGCTCGCCAAGAAACTGATGGAGGACAATGAGCCACAGACCTTGCACCAGCAGGAGAACATGTCGATCAAGGGCCAGAGTGCCAGGCACCTCGTCATGCAGAAACTGATGCGCAAAGCTGAGGTAAAGGAGGGGCACCACTCGTAGTTTAGATTCGATTGATTGATTGATTATTTATTTATTTATTTTGATAGTTTGTTACTTCAGTCTCGAGTGGTGATTCTACGCAACATGGTCGGCGTAGAGGACGTGGATGAGATGCTGCAGGAAGAGATAACGGAGGAGTGCGGTCGTTATGGCAACGTGAATCACGTAATCATTTACCAAGAGAGACAGTCGGACCACGAAGACGCCGAAATCATCGTCAAGATCTTCGTGGAATTCAGCATGAATCACGGTTTGCGCTCGTGTTTTCTTTTTTTTGTCATACTTTTAGAAATAAATAATTTTTGCTCACGGATAGAAGGTCGAAGTGACCTATCGTATAAAGCATGGGTCGGGGAACTTTTTTGGGTATTACCCAAAAATCTATTTGAGTAAAATGAAATTACCCCCAGACTTCAAAGTAAACAAATACAAGCCAATTGCTCTTAAAATTGTTGCATATGGTGTGTCTCATACCGCACGCATTACCCCCAAAATGTTTAAATTTACCCCTGTTCCCCGACCACTGGTATAAAGGTTTTCCACCGTTTCCCGTTCCATCAGCGAAGTTAAGCAACGTTGGGTCTGTTCATTAGTTGGATGGATGATCGTTCTCCGCTTTGAGATGATGTAGCGATCCCACTTAAAGCTCTATACCTCCATCCGTCACGTGAACTAAGACGTTACGAATGAATTTAAACACCCCAACACATCGTTATTTTTCTTGTTTGCAGAAGCGAACAGCGCGATGGAAGCTTTGAATGGGAGATATTTTGGAGGTCGTTTGGTCAAAGCCGAGATTTATGACCAGAATCTGTACGACCACAATGATCTCTCCGGTTAAGAAGTTTCTCCGCCGGTTCGGATACAGCGTTTTTACTTCCTTAAAAAAAATACCCCGTTTTGAATGATATTTGCGGGTAGGGGGAATTTTTGATCGGTTTTCGCAGTTTCGTGTATCCAGCGTAGATGTCTCCGGTTTAAAATGTATCCATTCTATTTGGCACTCGTTTCCCCAATCGATTGTAACCTATATTAGGGCATTCATATAACCTTTGGAGTAATTACAATCCAATCCGTTGTTTTACTTAGCATTGGGAGAAACTAATTGTTGAATTAATGATGATTTTTAAATTTGGCATCACTGAATACTCGTAAGAGTGGGACTCGGTATATTTTTAAAGTTGTATTACGAAATGTAAATAATAATATTTTGTACAGTGTATATATCTATATATATTCATAATCACAGTCAAGTTACTTTTAAAGACCATGCATTTGTAAATAATATCCGCGAGTATAATTAGGTTAGGAGTTCTAAAAGTTTTCTCTCCCCTTATTTTTTTATAGATCATTTTACCGCTACCATCTCAATCCCCACCTCATCTCATTGCCTCGCCGTTCGATGTCCTTAAGGTTTTCTTTTCATTGAGAGGTTGCCATTATTATTTTTGCGTAACATTCGTAACGTGAAATTCTTTAGTTACTAATTTTGACATTCCACTTTTCACTCGAATTATTTCATCTTCATTCTCTCGCATCTTTTTGAAAACACTATTTAATTTTTATATAAAAACTAAACTTTTGTCTCTCTGTATCCTTTTTTATGTTTAAAGGTACAAAAAAAGTTCGTGTAACGGTTAACTTATTTAAAGAATTGTAAATTTATGTACGAGGCTCGGATTCCTGTTGTAGAAAACTAGAAAGGTTTTGATGGCAGACTGAAGAACTTTTTGGAGGTTTGGTGCCAGTTTCTCGGAGAATGTCATGCATTGGAATGTGAATTCTGATACATTGTCTGAAACCACATTTCTTCTTGTCCATCGGGTGACGTCGCTCGAACTTGGGACTGAAAACGCTCAACTCGGTTACGTGGGATACATCGACACATTGTGGCCAGTGTTGCGACCGCGTCACGTCGATCAGCGAAGTTAGGCGATATTGGGTCTGGGTTGTAGTTGAATTGGGGAATGTCATCCGCATCCACATTTGTGGTAACCCTTGGTTCGGATCCCACGTATAGTGGTAGGTTTCCTCCTTCATATGATGACAATTGGGAAGGTGGTTAAATAACAATCCCTATCACGCACATGAGCGTGCGGATTGCCACCGCAACAAGGACCCAGTATTTCCTTTCATGAGAAGGATGGGTAATTTAGGGCGGGTCAAAACAAGTTTTTTTTGGCTTTTTAAGAACACTATGCGAGGGTTTTCATTTGGGTTAACAAATAACATCAAAAGTTGAGCTATGTGCTACCCCTGTACCCCTCGCGCACAGTCCCCCCTTTTTCCCCACTTTTCTAGCTGAGATTTCACAATAAGCTTTGAACCTATTCTGAACATCAATTTAAAATGTGTTAAAAATAAGTTAGAAGACCTTATTTTCCCTTATTTAAATCAAATGGATAAATTTAAATTTATGGATACTTTTTTTTTATTTTATGCAGGGTTGCTAGATTCACAAATGTGTAAAAATGTCTGGCAACCCTAATTTTTTGAGTACTTTTTGCAAAAAATTATTTTTTTTTTGGTTTCAGATTATTGATTAAGTGAAGTTATTATTCATTATTGGTTTTTAAGTTAAATTATTTATTGGTTATTAAGTCAAATTAATCATGACAACAAGAAAAAAGTCGTCAAATGCAGCCTTTGGACATCCTTCCGAGTTACCAGCAGCTATGACACCAACAAAAGCACTACAACTTTGTGCGACGACGAGAAGAGGCTGAATCAAATAAATTGATTACTTATAATGAATGTTGTAACATAGTCGCAATAGAGACGTTGAACCATATGGAGAAGGTTCTCTCTATTTCAGAAAGTTGTTAGAGTGATAGAAGCAGCCTCAAAGTTGAACAAGGTTCCTATAAACCGAAGAGATGAGAAATTTGAACAAAAGGTTTCCGAGTATGATGCTATGTTTGATGTATGTACCTGTGATTGCTACGATAAAGGGATTGATAGAAATGCCTACTGGTGCAAGGATAAAATAACAATTGCTGAGTGGGATTCTTTTGTAGGACAAAAGCAAAGATTAAACCAATTGGGGCCAATTGATAGAAAAGCTGCTTTGATGAGGAAAAGGTCTATTGCTAGAGCTCAAAAAGAACACGAACGCCGAATGAGATCGCAAGCAGAATTGACTGAAGCTATCAGAGTTGTCCCTTCAACATCACAGGAATCGCAGGATGCAGCCGGTGCTGAGAGCGTGGAGGTAGAGACCGACCAAGAGGATGAAGACCGTGCCTGATATAGAGTTAATAGAGAATGATCAGAACAGATATACTATGAAGAGTTGGCAGTGACCGCGGATCGTTACAGAGTGAGTTGCAGGGCAGCAGCAGCAACAGCAATTGTTAATGATGCTTTAAAAGAATGGGAATCCTGGATCAGGGCAACATGATTGATAGAAAGAAGCTGGAGAGGGAAAGAGCACGAGTATGTAAAAAATTGAGTACCAGGGTTAAATCGGAGAATATAGGAATAGAATGCGTTGGCTTTGATGGGAAAAGAGTTGACACATGATCAGGGCAGGCAAGATCAAAGAAGAGCACTACGTCATTGTTAAAGAGCCTGGAAATATCTATATAGATCGTGTAACACCTGATCATGGAAATGCTCGTTGTGTAGCAGAAGAGCTGATTACTGTAATAGTGGACTTATAAAGTTCAGAGACACTACTAAAAGTTTTACTATGTGATGGCACTGCTGTGAACACTGGAAGAATCGGTGGAGTGATAAAGCTTGTTGAAATCTATCTGAATAGGTCTGTTCAGTGGCTGGTATGCCTTCATATGAACGAACTACCATTCAGGCACGTCTACGAGGCAATAGATGGAAAAACAACAGGCCGAAGTACTTTCAAGGGTTCAATTGGAAATAAATTGAAAATGATCTAACAAAACTGGAAGTGGTTGCTCTTTCTTCTGTTAAAGGAAACATTCATGTAATTCCACCTGATATTGTTAATGCTTTAAGCAGTGACCAAAAGTATCTCTACAACATGTGCCTAGCTGTTCAATCTGGAAATGTCTCCGAAGATCTCGGAAAAATCTCCTGGTACAATTCATCATGCTCGTTGGCTAACTAGAGCAAATAGAATTCTTAGACTGTGTGTGTGTCTCAACACCAAATCCACCCCAAGATCTCAAAGATCTAGTAGAAATGATTATGCTATCTTTTGCTCCAGGATGGTTTTGGGTTAAGTTACATCCACTGGCATCTGACGAATCATCTAACTTTTGGTACTTAGGTATCTGCTGCGCGACTTGGAGAAATACAGATTGATCATGGAACCGGTGTTTCAGAATAACTCATACTTTGTGAACCCCGAAATATTATACTATCGATGATAACAGACTCAAGAAGAGAAGTTAGAGAGGTTGCAGTCCAGAGAATCATTTTCTCAAGAACTACATTTTCTGGATCAAGAAAGTTCGATATACCTCGAACTCTTAATTTTGATTTTTCGGACTCCACTGAAATGATTGATTGGCAGAAAGGTAATTTATCCGCCTCCACTTCCGAGAAACTTTAGCAATAAGGAATTTTTGTTAACACGACAAGAACTACTCAAAATACCAGCCTTTCCTTGTCACAGCCAAGGAGTAGAAAGCGCTGTGAATCTAGTCACAAATGCATCTGATGTACGAATTGGCTACGAAAATTGCCAAAAATATATTTTTAACCTACCGGAATCACGGCAAAGATTGCCTGAATTTGAATGGAATGGACAGTGGAATAAATAAATAAATAAATATGCAGTATTACTTTCAAAATACCTTAAGTTTATGCATCGTGCAAAAGAGCATTTCATTAGGTAATGTTTTTTCTTTTTCTTGTAGAAGACAAGTTTTGTTGTTTAATTTCTCAAAAACGTTATGCAATTAATTTGTTCCTTATTTTTTTTATCTTAATATATACGTAGTATATACTCAAAACACGTAAAAATGTCATTTTCTTTGAGTTTGAATAAAAAAAAAACAAGAAACATGCGTTCAACAGAGCTGAAACAATTTTTATCTAAGTTTTTACTGAAAAATGTACATTTTGGCAAATTGAAACTAAAAACCGAAAATTTGTGCCGGTGGTAGGAGACTTAGGATACGCGAAATATTTTACTGGGTGACTACTGTGACCCATACGAAACTCCCACAATGTGTCACTTTTGAATACAAATGTCAACCTGCCCTAAATTGTACACTGACCCACGTTTATTCACGCCTATCAAGTACAGCGTTCCATCTTTAACGCAGTATTCATCTACTACTAACACCTATACACCTTTTCACAATTACATCATTACTTTGGTGTTTTTTCCGAAGGCAGCAGCAGTTTGGAATTGAAAGTAGTGGATGTCGTAATTCGTTTGTATGGATTTTATTCAACGTATGTATTTGCTTCTATACTGACCATTAAAGTCGAACAATGGAATACACACCTAGTCATCTCTGACATCGGACCCTATTGAACAGACCGGGATGTGTCGCAGCACTGCTTCCCGTTAGATTACCCATGTTGGGTATGATAAGTTATTGGGTTAACAACAACAACTCTGTCTCCTAGCACGAAGCTATTTCTTTAACCAGTTAGCTACCTGACCGCGTATACCGTGCGCTTTAACCATCGCAATTTATCTCGTATGCGGAACTGTATCGAACGCTTTTTTAAAATCTAAATAAATAATGTCAGCCGCTCTATGCCTATCGTATTCGCGCACTATAATAATGAACAGACCCAAATTTTGTGGGAGAGCGCGCTTCTAGTCAATGTCACTGTTAATTTGGGAACTCATTCCAAATTTGAAGTTCTGACTGCTCCGTCATAGTGTTAGTTAATATATTTGAATACTAGCCTTGAAGTTCGCTTCGAGCCGATTAGTGGTTTTAAGAGTCGTGTACAAAAGTTAATAGAAATTTTGATTGAAACACCTTGGCGTAAGTGAAAAGTTAAAAAATCGCGTTCTTTAGCTGATAATGGTTCGTGGGGCTTTAAAGTAAGATAGTACGCATTAAAGATGACCCTCAAGACTGTCCTCGATATCAAAAGACCAGCCCCAATTTAGGTTCCCCCTCTTAAAATTATATAGTTACGAAGGTTATTTTAACAAATCTGTATTTGTTCATACGCAATGATATACACTCGCAGTATATGCAAAAATAATTACCACAATTGGAGGGTGATAAAGTGCATTTATCAACACTGATTAATTTCTTTGAGTTAATGTGACTAGGAATCTATTCTTGACCAGACGAAGTCAAAATTCCAAGCCTTCCATCACTTTCCTTTGTCACCAGCAAAAAAGGTCTCTAGACCGAAACCAATACCAAATGCAATTTTTGCACGTATTCGATATGGTGTAATGCCTAATTCCTAAGTTCTGTATTTCATATTCAGGAATAAAGATTGTAAAGAGGTTATTAAGTAACAATTGCAAAATTTACTCATAATTTATTCACAAATTCATAGTTTGTGACATTTTTCAGCAGTTAACTGCCAACTTAAAACAAGATAAGTCTTCGTTTCATTTGATGAAAACCATAGTGATGTATGTAGTCGAGACCATCATGACCTAGGCTGAGGCCAGAAAAAAGGTCTCGAGACAGGTCTCCGAGTCCTACATTACTGACAGACATACACGGTAAGTAACCGAATGCAGCCTTTACAACAATACAGTCGCCCGAGGAGGCCACTTAGGGGTGGAAAAAACTTGGTTATCCGAAACGTTTCTTTCCTCACTCAAATCGAATGTAATTGAAAATTTCAGTCAGCTTCCCAAATGCAAACTGGCCTGAAATACGCTTCAGACAAATGGACATTTTTTGTTCATAATTAACCATAATTAACAGCAGCATATCTGTATCTTCTGGCGGTTAGTCAAAGCAAGCGAAACTCGACAACGGTGACAGACGGGTCGTTTGCAGACTAGGGTGTGGGTGATTGGAGGATTATAAAAAGTGGCTAGAAATTGGTCGTTTACCGAATCCCGCCTCATTAACAAGAAATTACCGTCTGCTGCACCTGTGAAAGAGACGATATATTACTTCTCGTTGTACTTAGGACTTTAAGCCGCGTTTCTCTTCCGATTAACTCTTCGTAAAGAATTTCGGGTGTAGACAAGGAAGTTGTCAAAATGCAAAGAATCTTTGACCCCAGGATGGAGTTCTAGGACATCATTGAAACCCAACGCAAAGCATACAACGTTTGGGAACTTCATTCTGGTCTCGCGGACGAGAAGTGATTTCCAAATCGAACCCGAAAAGATCGGCTTGACAACAAATTTTGTATAAAGAGTGGAAATAAACCTTTCAATCCAAGAAGGTGAAGTTTGGGTAAAACGCGCAGTTTCCATGTAGTATACTGTGAAAAGCCTCGGTTATATCATACTGCAGTCAAAGTAACAGATCGGCTGTCGAACGGAATCGTCGAAAACCAAATTGCACATTGGATAATGCCTCAACATTTATCTAGCACCAGAATAAACGGCTGTTCGGCATCATCTGAAGTCTTAGATATATATCGTCAACGATATGGGTCGATAAAATAATTGGTATTCATGGTAGAGTCCTTACCGGGTTTCGCAATTGAAACCATAATTTTCCCACCAGATTGTGGAAAAAGAACCAGATGTTCAAATGAACCCATAAGAGGTCCAATAAGAATTTAATGTTAGAAGGATTAATGTGCTTAACACGTTGACTGCCATGTCCACCATTTTTGGTGGACAGTGGCATTTACGGATCTGGCTGCGTCCACCAGATTTGGTTGACACTTTCCTTTCATTAAGCGGGCTGTCCGCCATTTATGGCGGTGGCCCCATTATTTTTTCTGAGAATAATATCCGTGGCCTGTGACAGTAACAGTTTTTTTTTTATAAAAGCTTGTATAAGGATAAATAGCCCTATTGTCTTTTGAAAAGCAGGGGAAATTTTTATTTTTGTAAAGCATCTTTATTAGACAAAACATTGTATTTTGATAAATGAAAATACAATCAGAAATAAAAAGAAGCATAGGGAATTAACTTCATATATTCCTATACTGAAAAACGTAAAACCTTAGACCTATGTAAAATGTGAATGGCACTCAGCAATAAAAACGTAAAACCTTATACCTATGTATAATGTGCAAGGCACTCATTGCGATAAAAAATAAGTAAATGTAAGTAGTAACTTTTGGCAAAATTAGTTTATTCTTTATTGAGGAAAACAAAAATCATTTTTTATGAGCAGACGAAAAACATGAAATACACATGAATGTTGTTTTTTCCGCATTCCTGACAATACGTTGAAACTCTTCTCACCTTTTTCTTTGCTTCATTTCTACCCAATTCTTTTGCTAATTTTTCATAACATATAACACGGTTTAGCCTTACCTGTTTTTTTCATCTCTTTGCTGCGCTAATGTATGACTGTTGACATGTTCGGGTCTTTTAGTTTTACTCCTCCAGAGAACACAAACATAGTGCATTGTATTTGTTATTACATATGACAGCTTTTTCACACACAAAAAATTTGGCCTGGCTACACCGACATCGGCAAACACCCTTGGCAATCGGCGTGTTAAGCATGAAGCAAGGTATACCATCAGGTCCAGCTGGCCCCCTATAGCGAGACAAGGTAGCTGAAACCGTCGCGACACCTTCTTTTCTAGAACTGCCTCTCGACATTTAGCGAACCACCAAAGAACCAGGATTTTTCTATTCCCCAAGAAACCTGAAGTATGCTGCGGTTTGACGCCTCAAGAATCAAGGAATTAAATTCAACAACTGAATAGACGTTTGTAAAGTCTTTCGAAGAGGAAACAGTACCAGTCAGCTTCTAAATAATCTCGAGTCTGTTCAAACAAAACACCAACCGTGGCTGGGGATCAGGGCAAGATAAAGGTGTGGATGTTGACAGAGGGAATTTTCTGAATTTAAGTATGCAATGTATTTGTTTTTATTTATAACAAATATTAAAATAATGAAAGACTAAGAAAATTCTTCGTTTATTATTAAGATTCTGGAACATTCTTAGACAGAGAAATTATATAAAACGGAAATAAATAAATAAATAAATTTTTCTTCAAACTATATCCACCTCTTTCTTGATTAAGAGGATTGCGAGTACCATCCCTCCTTTCAAGGTCAGCCCTCTATATTAATTCCGATGAAGATATTACCTTAAAAAGTAAGATCATCAGGGACTGTGGCCATTTTGTTTGTGGGCTTATCCAACTGTTGGATGCACACCCTCTTCTCTTTGGGCTACAACATTTATGGAAGAGATCGTAGACACCAATCGACCGGGGAAGTACTCCGAAGGGGTTGGGTACGTTAGACAGACAATAGCGGGTGCTGGAACTCCCGTTTCTACTGTCACTGTACTCCTTAGCTCATCTTTTTTCGTGTTTCATCTACCCTGTAGGCAGTTCAGCATGCCCTCAAACACACACTTTCCCAATTCTTCACTACATATACCGGGCTCCAATAAACCTTAGCCCCCTCCGCCCATGGCCTAAACCATTAGAGATACAGTAAAACTAAACATACCTTACAAAAGAGAATTTAATCCTGCATTTAATGAGAAACAATTAAAACTTGGTGTTCCCGCCATTGGCTTCCAAGACAGCCTGAATTCGCTTTGGGTAGCTTGCCAAAAGTGACGTGAATAGATCTTGATCGTTACGCAAATTTGCTAAAACAGTTTCAATGTGTTGCGTCATTGTATCCTTCGAAAATCGATTTGCTGCAGGTTCTTGAAACGAGAGACATTCAACCTTGTCCTTTATAACTGATCCAATGTGTTCACAGACGTTCAGGTCAGGAGAATTTCCTGGCCATTCTTCATTTCCAAAGAAATCGATCTCATGGTTCCGCAACAACTGTTAAGTGGCTAATGCCTTAAAGCAGGGGGCCTTATCATGCAGAAGTGTGACCTGATCGACATCCATAGCATTGTTTGGGTTTCTTAGAAAAGGAATGACATGTTGGGATAGAATAATATCACGAAAATACTGTCCATCCCAATTCTGACCATTTGGCTTCAGCACCCATATGAGCTTCTTTGCAGTGAACAAAACAAACACACCAACACAGTCTGGACTTTTTAATAATTCGCGATAATGTTCATTGTCATCGATTTCATCTAGTGTTGTGGCCCACACTCGATCATTTTAGTAGTTAGGCCGACATGTTACGTAAACAAAAAATTCATCGGAGACAGCAAAATGCATGAAATCATCCACATCCCAATCTTCAAGATAATGGGCAAACCACATTCTGTCATCGATGTTAGGTTGAGTTTTTCTTGGCTTTGGAAGTTCATGCCACCACTAACGATCTTTCCTCTCAACACTTCGATCTTTCTAAAAAGTTTAGCACAGCTGTTTTTCCGCTTACGTGTACCGCTTTCAATGATGTCCTTTGTCTCCTGAGAGAGAGGCAAATTTGGGCCCCAGATTTGGTTGTATCCATTTCACATTCATCCAAAGTTTTATTCCAATTTCTTTTGACGAAGTCCTCACTTCTTCGCAACTTTTTGGCAACCCATGAACGTGTTATAAAGGTGGCTCCAGCATCACGAGCTTCCCGAAATGTTATTGCTCGTATGCGATCTATCACGCGTTGCCTCTCCGAATCATCAATTAATTGAGAAGCCATTATATTATCACTTTATCAGCTAGAGTGATTTTAATACCGCAATAAATAAAGAATTTTATATATTTTTATAATCACTAAAAACTATTTCGATATAAGTAAACCTGTAAGCTGCAAATGGGGGGGCTAAGGTTTTTTGGAACCCTTAAAATATATGCATCTGACACACATAATCTCAATTAAAAAAAAAAAAAAAAAAATGGCAATAAATTCAAGAGCCTCGGAGTTCCCTGAGGAGGGGACCATAAATGTCCCCACTTCTGGCTCTCCTGCTGCCGATACCGGGAACGGGGACCCGGGCAGCGGGGCTGGATCTGCTACTGCCCGTTCGAGACTTACTTTTCATAAACTTCCGCAACATTTGTGGCCTTTCCTCAAATTTTCAATCTGTTGAATACCACCGCTCATCCTCTAAACCTTACCTTCTCTTTCTCACTGAAATTCAGGTGTTTGGGACGACTTACAGTAACCCCTTTTCTGTACCCTCTTACTTTTTCTATAATTAATTTCACTCCAAATGTGGATGTTGCGTATATGTACACATTGACACAACTTGTTCACGTATTCTCGAACTCGAATCCTCCGAATTCTATATCCTTGGCTACCGCTTACCTACGGCTTACATGCCAATCTCAAACTAAACACATTTGCCCTGTCTTACTTTGTAATAATTCTACTGACTATCCTTAATTCTTTGACTACCTCACTTCCAAAGTGGAATACATTCTATCTCGCTCTCCTTTTCCTGAAATCTCCATTTTAGGAGATTTCAATGTTCACCACTATCTTTGGCTTTCCTCCCATTTCACTAACACCCCTAGTGAACTAGCTTACAACTTTTCTATCCTTAATAACCGAGAGCAGATAGTACATCACCATACTCGTATCCCCGATCGCCTTGGAAATCAGCCTAACATTCTTGATTTATTTCTCACCTCTCATCCTTCTTCTTGCTCTGTCAAACTTTTTTCTCAGTTGGGTTCCTCCGACCTCAATCTTATATCTGTTTCCTTTCCGATCGTTCCAATTCGGCCTTTGGATCCTCCCAATAGAAGATGCCTTTGGAACTTTGACGCCGCTGATTGGGAGGCCCTTAGGCAGTACTTCTCTGATTTCCCATAAAATGATTACTGCTTCCGTGGCCAGAACCCTTCTGAGTGTGCTGAGCGCATCACGGAGGTGATTCTCTCGGGCATGGAGGCGTAAATTCCATATTCTTTTCATACTACTAATGCAAAAGAAATTTGGTTTAACTTTACTTGTTCTAATGCTATCCGCAACAGACAGGAAGCTTTCAGAAGGTACCGTCGCCATTCAACTCCTGACTCTTACTCAACTTATATTTTTGTCCGGAATCGTGCAAAATCTGTTCTTCGACTCGCCAAAAATTTCTTCATCCGAAAAAAAATGTAAAAATGTATCGAATTCTAATTTTTCTCGTTCTTTCTGACATCTAGCTAAGAACCTCTTCAACAACTTTACTTCCTCTTCTTTCCTTCCTCTTTTTCCATTCCGACAGTTCAGTTGCCGTCTCTTCTCCTGATAAAGCTGATCTCTTCGCTCAAACTTTCGCCTCCATCTCAACCATGGACGATTCCGGTGCTGTTCTTCCATATCCTCCTCCCTCCGACTTAATTAAGTCTGAAATTAGAATCTCTTCCAAAGATGTTCTTTTTGGGCTAAACTCTAGGAAGACGTATGATTCTGATGGTGTTCCTTCTGTTTAGGCTGACCATACGTACCGTTTTGAACGGGACAGTACCGTTTGTTTTATATTTCCTGGCCGTCCCGTCGTTTTAATAAAAATGTCAATTTTGTCCCGGTTTATGTACTTACTTTTTCATGAATACAGAATATTACATAACCCCCGTCCCTTTTTTGCCATCCCAATGTCCCGTTTTTGTCTCAAGGAAATATGGTCAGCCTACTTCTGTTGTTCTCAAGACTGTACCTACCTGACACCCTGCTTCGGCAAACTCTTTCGTGTTTGTCTTTCATCTGGCACTTTTCCTTCCTGCTGGAATTTCGCTTTCATTCAGACTGCCCCAAAGAAGGATGACCGCTCTCAACCCTCCAACTATTGTCCAATTGCTTTGATTTCTTACCTTTCTAAAGTTTTTGAATGTATCCTTAATAGGAAGATTCTTAAACACCTCTCGTCTCGTAATCTTCTTTTAGATCGACAGTATGGGTTCCGCAAAGGACACTCTACTGGTGATCTTGCATATCTCTCTGACTCTTGGTCATCCTCCTTTCGGGATTCCAGTGAAACCTTTTCTGTTGCGTTGGACAAAAAAAGCTTTTGATAGTCTGGCTTTAATCTGCCTTCCTTCGGTTTCTATCCTTCTGTCTGCGGCTTCATCTCTGATTTCCTTTCTGGCCGATCTCTAGCTGCGGTTGTAGATGGCCACTGTTTTTCTTCTAAAGCTATTAACAGTGGTGTTCCTCAGAGTTCTGTCCTCTCACCCACTCTTCTTCCTTTTATTTATCAATTATCTATTAAGTCGTACTTCCTGTCCTATCCATTCCTATGTCACTGATTCCACTCTTCACTTCTCCACCCGCTTTACAAAGCGTCCCTCTCAACTGTCACTCCATGATTCACGTAGGACGGCTGTGGTACGCATGACCTCTGATGTTTCTGCTATCTCTGATTGGGACAGAGAGAACATTGTGGCTTTCAATTCCTCAAAAATTCAGTTCTCCCATCTGTCCACTCGTCACAAACTTCCACACAACTCGGTCCTTCCTCTTCTCCTAACATTCTTGGCGTTTCCTTTTCTAATCTTATCTTTCCTGGAAAGATCACATATACTCTCTTTCCAAAACAGATTCTAAGAGGTTAGGTGTGTTGTACCGGCTCCGCAGCAGTTTCTTCAACCCCGCTCAGTTGCTGTCTCTGTACAGGGGTTTTGCCCGCCCCTGTATGGAATACGCTTCTCATGTGTTGGGTGGCTCAATCCACACAGCTCTACTTGATTGGGTGGAATCAAAGCTTTTCGTCTCATCAATTCCCCCCCCACCCCCTTACTGACTGTCTTCATTCCCCCTCTCTTCACCGCAATGTTGCCTCATTCTCTCTTTAGTATCGCTATTATAACGGACACTGCTGCTCTTCTGGACTTTTTAACTGCATACCTTCTTTAAGGAGAACGGTAACACCACAAAGAACGGTATTAGCTCCATTACTCTTCATAATCATGCTAACTGATATAGCTGAGGAAGTTACCAGTGAAAGCACATTAACATCCTTTACCGATAACAAAAATCAGTGGAAAAATAAGAAATCCAGAAGATATACGATCTCTACAAACAGACATGAACAGAATCTACAATTGGTTTGAAGGCAATAATATGAAATTTAACACTGAAAAATTTCAACATTTCAACTGTTGAGGTACGGAAGAAGGGAGGACCTAAAATCCAGGGAATATAATGCTCCAAATGGACAGCAAATTTAAGGAAATTCTAAAGCAAAAGATGGAGTCATAATGACTGATGAAGCAAAATCTGAAACACAAAATAAGATGGCAGTAAACAAAGCAAAAAAAAGAATAACTGGATAGATACTGAGAACCTTTAAAAGAAGGGACAGGAATATTATAATTCCTCTGTTGAAAACACTGATCATATCGAAGTTGAAATACTGCTCAGTTTTAATATTCACATATAAAAAAGAAGACATTAGTCGACTAGAAGGGATTCAGGGAAGCTTCACAGCCAAGATTAATGGATGCAAAGAACCAAATTGCTGGGAAAGGTTACGTGAATTAAATTTATATTCGTTGGAAAGAAGAGAGAGGTATAGTACACCATTAAATACACTTGAAAAATAATGGAGAAACCAGTCTCTAATCTTACTTTGAACCCTATAACCACCCAAATAACAGTGGAAAGCAGGAAAGGAACAATGTGTCGTATTCCCAAACTAAAGACTAGACGGAACATCCTCCACTCCCTGAAAGAAAAAAGGGCACTTATTCCTTTCCCCACCTCAATTTTTTTTTTCCCAATTAGGTCAACTGTACGCCCTTGACAATTGGTTTGGTTAAGTCATGATATTTTCCTTAAAATAATATGCAGAAATGCGGGAAGAAGTGAAAAAGGAATAAGTGGAATATTTTAACGAAAATATCATGACTTAACCAATTGTCAAGGGCGTACAGTTGATTGACCTAACCGGGAGAAAAGAAATTGCGGGAGTAAAAGGAATAAGTGCCGAAAATAGTTTTGTTGTGAGAGGACCAAGACTATTCAACCAGCTGCCCAAAGAAATAAGAAACAAGAGGGGTGTAGTGGTGAAAATCTTCAAAGGAAGACTAGACGCTTGGCTTAGAACAATTGCATACGAGTCAGGAGTACTTGGCTGCGTGAAGTGGTGGACACAAGAAACCAGCGCTTTACTTCAGGCCAACTCAAGAACAGGGGCAACAAGTCTGACCTCCGTGAATTGAGAAAATATTGCACGGAATACTTGAAAGGTATATATATATATATATATATTATATATATGATGAATAAAACCACGAAGGGAAGGAAACAGAATGGTGCTCAAGCGCTTTCGTCTAATGACATCTTCAGGAACACTGAAGTACATAGAGTTACAGCCTATATATACAATTTAGGGTGGAGCGAAAAATACCTTTTTTCTAGTATGAAGTTCTAATAGTGATTGAAAGTTGTATTTAGTGGACGATATATACCTGCCAAAATACGAGTTCATTTGTTTAATATTTTCAGCTGCCGCCAGGGGGCTAAAGTTAACACAATTTTGGGTAAAAAGGAAAAAATTGCTTCTATTTTAGGTTTATCAAACTATTATAAAGTTTTATCTTAGAATTATCTAATAGTTTGATTAAGATAATTAAATGATAAGAATTCGTTTTGTAAAAATGCCTTTTCATATGCTTACTATCTTCAGCTGCCACAAGAGGGCTGAAGTTAACTTAAAAATGACAATTAAGTATGATTCTGTATTTACTTGAAAAAGGGAACAGTAATAAATTAGGATATGTCTCCTCCTTTATACTGGCTTGAGACAGTTAAGAAACGTTATTTCGTGCCTTAGCGGAGTTACCACCCTTTCCCCAACCAACCTCCCTCTAGAAAGGGTTCTTGCTGAAGACTATTTAGTAATTTGCTTTTGTGTCAAATTTTGGCTGTTTTTTCCTTGATTCTAATGTAGCACGAATCCAACCGTCTCTGTTTGTAGGTCCGCAGACTGATCCAGCAGCGTCTGTAACGAGCTTGACGCATCTCTCTACGGCTTGTGTATGACATGGAAACTGAAATAATTCTGAATGAAGAGTAGTACCATGTTTGATGCATGATTCAATATCATCAAGAGAAACTCCTTTGGTTATCGGTGGTTCTGCTATCTGAAAATCTTGCCACATAATGAGATCTGTATAGTCTTTGGCATAAAAATTTATTTCTGGCACCTTAAAATACCTGATAACATCTGTTTCTTGAATGCATGCCCTTGCTTTTATGATACGCCTAAATCCCAACTGACGCACATGCTCCCTTTCATCAGCTATCATTGCAATGAGAATGTTTTCTTGATTTGCGTAATATGCATTTCGCTGAATGACTGAGTCATGTACTCTCCTAAGCTCTTCACGGAGATACCGGCTTCTTGCAATCATATGCCACATATGTTTAGCACCATGTTGGCATAATGGTTTACGCTTTATCTGAAACCACATTGGTGCGTATACCCTAACAATGAAAGTAGCTAATTCTTGTAAATTGCCTGAAGGATTCTCTGTGCTTGCATATAACCGCAGAGTCCTGTTTGCTGTGGTGAGCCACCTTGAATGTGATGTATTGCCTGGACTCTTATGACTAAGACTCTTTGAGAATGTTCCACTTGATATAGCTTTGTGAATTTCAAGAAGGTATTTCTGCTCAGTACTTATGTCATCTACATCAACTTCACACATGTCCTCTTGAATTTCAATGGGTTTGAAGTTAACTATGGGAAGCTTTTCACAGTCTGAAAGTGCTCGGCCAATTTCTCCTGAAAATGCTCTTGGTCCAGTAGTGGTACCATCCAAGTGATGAAACAGATGGCGCAATGGAAGTTCATTAAGGTGTAAAAGGCATATCAGCCACTGCAATGGCTTATTAAAGGCTTCTTCCAGTAATCTTATTGTGCCTCCAATACTACCAGTGTTAACCACTGTCGAATCACAGCCAACTGCAACGATGTTCCCTATATCAACATTCCTTTCTTTCAAGCAATTCACTAGCGCTGTGCAAATGTATTTAGCTTTGCCACTGGAAGGTGTCACATGTGCAAAGTACAGAGAGTGTGGTTCAGATATTATGCTGATATGCTCTTCGCGTTTGGTTCTTTGGTGGTTAGAGCCATCACTCTCCTGGACTTGAATCATTGTTTTATCCTTTCTGCCATCAAAGTATAATCCCCGCATGGCTTTTGGCTCTCCTATCTGTTGTAGTTCCTTTCTCTGTTTTTGTCTTTCACGTCTTAGCTTACTTCTGTCTATAATATTCCCTTTGTCTTCGGGAGTAACAATTTTAAGATCTGCCAATACTGCAGAAGCAATAGCAGCCCCAGCTCTGTCCGACATTTTAAATCTATCACAAGTAATTGCTAATGAAGGCAGTGGCTCACGCATCTGTTGTTCTGATATTACATATTGAGTCGAGGTTGTATCTTCCTCATTATCTTCAGATATCTCTTCTAGTTGTTGAAGTTCAGTTGTCTCTGTTTCGATTTGTAAGTTGGACGTATTGGTTATAGCAGCACTAGTTGTTTGTGAGGATTCCAGACGTGCTTTTTCCATTTCCTTTCGATGTTCTCTTGCTTGTAATCGTCTTGTGTGTGCTATGTCAATGCTTCCTATCACCATTATTCTGCGTGTTCGTTGGTCATTTAAAAAATCCTGCTCTTTTGGAGGGACTTTCTTACTCTTTTCACATGAGCATCTCCTAAACTCCTTACATTTGCAGGTGCAGATGTCAAACAAAGTGCATTTTGAAGAGTTTTCAAATTCTTCAAGCTGATTTTTGTACTTAGGCTGATCCTTGCGTGACTTGTATGGCTTTAATAAGGACCTGTATTTATCATGGTACACTCACATCATCTGTAAAACGCGTGTATGTGAAACTATTGGCAAAGAGGCCTTCTTCCAAATATTTTCTACCTTTTTGGAAACTGCCTCTGCTATTTCAGAAAATGAAGGCTCCTTGTTATTCATCTGCTCCTTCACTAAATGTTTTGTGAACAGGTAATCTTTCATAATGCAGTATAAGTTGGTAGTTGCATATCACTCATCTCACAAGGTAATTCAAATATGGCACACTTCATATGTTCTCTAGTGAAATGTTTATATTTAGTATTTGATGCCATAATATTTTTAAGAAAAATTCACAATCACAAAATATCCTGTAACATCAAAACATTATATAATTAATATATATAATATATTTTATAAGTATATATTATATAAATATATATTATATAAATAAACTAAAATTATATAATACATTATAACAAGCATTTTATAATAAAATCAATATTATCTCTATATAAATCACTTTAAAATAAAGTTTTATAATATTCCGATCATATTAAAAAACTCTCCGATCAACTGAGCGACTAGGACTACTACCTAAGAAGACAAGTGTTAACACACTGTTCTAATGACTCACAGAAAGAAATTCCTTCACACCAAAACCCTCCCCCACAACCCTCCCCAAACTCTCCCCTACAACATTCAGTGTAGTCTCAACATGACTCAGTTACTCTAAATTGTGTTAACTTCAGCTCTCTTGTGGCAGCTGAAGATATTAAGGATATGAAAATGCATTTTTACAACACGAATTCCTATCATTTAAGAATCTTAATCAAACTATTAGATAATTCTACGATAAAATTTTATAATAGTTTGACAAACCTAAAATAGAAGCATTTTTTTCCTTTTTACACAAAATTGTGTTAACTTTAGCCCCATGGTGGCAGCTGAAACTTTTAAACAAATGAACTCATATTTTGGCAGGCATATTTCGTCCACTAAATGCAACTTTTAATCACTATTAGAACTTCATATTAGAAAAAAAGTATTTTTCGCTCCACCCTAATATACATTACAGAAAAAAAATATATATATAATACAATAAACGGAGAAATAAAAATAAAAATTAAACATTAAAGGATTGTGGGAGGAGCATACAAATTTGTAAGGAAAAAAACTACCGATGTTTTAGCACTTTGCTCGAATCCAACACAAGATCAAATGAATTGTTTCCAACCAATGTTATAGTTAAAAATAAAAATAAAAATTATAAGAGGAGCATACAAATTTATACTGGAAATCTGTCCAGGTTTTAGCACTCTGCCCTTCTTGTCTAAGTTCGATGTACTGTATATAAAAATAAATTGAAAAATAAAAGTTATTAGAGTAGCATACAAGTTTACCAAAGGTTTAGCGTTCTACCCTTCTTATCTAAATCCGTTCTGAAGGAATTCAAAACAACAGGATCGAGTTGAAAAAGACCTTTGCTTATGTTGAAGCTATTTGTAAGTTGGATAATGGCAGACTCAAGAATATTTCTATTAACAATGTTGCTAGAGTGAAACAAAACTGTAGCATTATTCCAATCAATACAGGGGATAACTCTGATAAATGGACAAAAAGAGCACTGGACGTCGGACGACTGTCCTGTTCTAACGGAATATTGATGCTGTTTTATCCGTGTGTGCAAATAGATAGATAATGCCTGAATTATTGGTAGGGCTATTTTTTACTATGATATTTTTCACGATATTGTTATATGAAAATACTACATTAATATCCAAAAGTTTAAGTACATTAGCAATGCCTAAAAAGCCCGGGAAAAAAGGAAGTACTAAAATATTTCTTTGACAAAGTACGAGTGTTATTCACACGATAGAAAGTTCGTTTTGCCTTGTTGAGACAAGATTCCATAAACGCAGATGGATAACACAGATCACTTCCAATACCGTTGATTTTTTCCAATTCGGCATCGATGTATTCCGGACTGGCGATCCTAAGGGCGCGGAGAAACATTGAAGAAAAAATGGCCTTCATGGGGGTGTCATGTCCAGAGTAAAAGTGTACGTAGGACAAATTGTTTGTTTTTTCCGATAGATACTAAACTTAAAACCTGGGCTTTCCCTATGTACACGCACATCCAAAAACGGGATTGAGTTGTCTAGTTCCACTTTTAAAGTAAACTTAATGGAGGGGACTTGATCATTTAACTGAAGGAAGAAGTCATCCAGGTCACGATTCATGGGCCAGATACACAAAATATCGTCGACGTACCGCAACCATGGGGCGCCACCCTCCAGGATTCTCGGAATGTAAGTAATTTCGAAAAACTCCATATAAATATTGGAGAGGAGGGGCGACAAGGGGTTGCACATGGCCATCCCAAAAACTTGTTGATAATACTCGTTATTGAAAGTGAATTTACAGTCTTTGATGCAAAGCTTAATAAGTTCCAAAACAATGTGTGCAGGTTGTGGCAGGTCATACTTATGTAATTCTCGGGAGAGAAAGTCAAGCATATCGTCAATCGGCACTTTTGTAAACAATGAACAAACGTCAAAACTGATCAATCTATCGTTGGTTTCAGTACGTGCATTATTCAATTTTTCAGTAAGATCCGTGGAATTTTTTACATGTGAATCAGAGATAGTTCCAAGAATGGGGGACAAGACTTTGACAAGCCATTTGGAGAGTTTGTAAGTAATAGAGCCCACCGAGCTAATAATAGGGCGCATAGGGTTGCCAGGTTTGTGGGTTTTAATAAGACCTACCAATAATTCAGGCATTATCTATAAAATTGGTTATAAACAATGTGATTCCTTTTAGAGAGGTCAGACGGGAAAGGATTTGCACACACGGATAAAACCATCAATATTCTGTTAGAACAGGACAGTCGTCCGACGTCCAGTGCTCTTTTTGTCCATTTCTCAGAGTTATCCAACTGTATTGATTGGAATAATGCTACAGTTTTGTTTCACTCTAGCAACATTGTTAATAGAAATATTCTTGAGTCTGCCATTATCCAACTTACAAATAACTTCAACATAAGCAAAGGTCTTTTTCAACTCGATCCTGTTGTTTTGAATTCCTTCAGAACGGATTTAGATAAGAAGGGTAGAACGCTAAACATTTGGTAAACTTATATGCTACTCTAATAACTTTTATTTTTCAATTTATTTTTATATACATCGAACTTAGACAAGAAGGGCAGAGTGCTAAAACTGGACAGATTTCCAGTATAAATTTGTATGCTCCTTGCGAAAAATGCTCTGTATGAATTGGTCCACAATTAACCCACCCCTTATATCTCCAGTCTAACTATAGAGTAGATCAAGTCTAGCCTAGAGGGGTCAGCCTAGAGATTCCGGAAATGGTCCAGAGCGGGCAGATAAATTGAGGTCCACAGTAGGATTCCTCACAAGAATTAGGTTAGGGCAATCTACCTTCACCTTTGTTAAGCTATGAGTTGATGCTGGGTCTTAGGCCACAATGTAGGCCTAACTTGTCTGACCCAGCTTAATTAAATGAGATTAACTTTGGTGTAAAAACTCAATTAGTCACTTACTTTTTGTTATCGGAGTGTCTCCCTTCTCCGGTTATGTTTTCGAGAGCGCACTTTGCTGGTACGTCCTCTCGCCCCGTTCTTCGTTTTCGTTCTCCCTTTGTTCTCCTTTTGTTCTCCTCTTCGCGGGGCTTCTTGTACCAGCGTTGTCTTGGTTTATTCCTCGGTTGGTTTAGCGGTAATGTATCTCCACTACCGAGCACGCTCCTCCCACACAGTATATAAATACTAGTGTGGAGAATAACTCTGGTGAGCAACCAATTGGTTTCATCCACCCAGTTATTGACATAAAAGGAATTTAATGATTGTTAGATTAACTACCTACCTACTCAGTGAACCATTTTCGTTACCTCCCAACTACCCACTCATCAGTTTTCCATATACTGGGGGCCCCGGGAGATAAAAATTTTGGTGTCATTGTCACCAATTTTTGTCTGAGTGTAGACTAGCTAACTATTTAACTGTAAATGCCTGTTAATCTGATTAACAGTGCCTATCCTCACCTTCTCATGGAGAAGGTGTAGCATTTAATTAGAAGATAAAATATACATCCATAGGATGAAACTGTCTATGGTCTTTACCATAAGAAAAGAAAAATGAAAGTTAGAAGATAAAATTACAATTCCCCAGCATCTATTTTTTGTTGTAAAAATAGTCGCGCTTTTAATGCTGTTTGTCGCTGAGGTCTTGTGTCTGTCAATGTTGTAGTAGGATGCGTTACCACTCCTACTGTCAAAGGAATAGTTACTGGAAGTTCAGTGTCTCCAGTTGTTACTGTCAGTGGAGAAGGTTCTCCAAAGTCCATTGTTTTGGGTCCAGACTCTAAAGGGTACAAAAGAGAAATGTCTCTTGTTGTGTCACCCGTTGAAGTCCTTAATTTGACCACTCTTGTTACCCCATCTGCCCCTGGTCTGAGTTCTGAAACTCTAGCCAGAGGCCAGTTTTGTCTTGGAGTACTGTCATGTATGAGAACAAGGTCCCCTACCTTAATTGTGTCAGACCAATCCTTCTTAGTCATTTGTTTATGTCTCTCCCTTAGACCCATCAAGTACTCATTTTTCCACTGTTTAATGAAATGAGCTTTAACTCTAGTTAAATGTTGTAACTTAGTCTGGAGCTCATCATGTCGTTGAGTCCAGTTTGGGTCTTCTGAAGAGTCTATATTGTAGTCCGGCAGGAGACTAACTTGTTCTCCCCGAATCAAATGATTTGGAGTTAATGGTTCTGGGTCATTAATGTTGTCACTCACATAAGTGAGTGGCCTATTGTTAATGATGTTCTCAATCTCAGCCAGGAGAGTGAGTAACCCAAATAAGTGTATCTGTTTTTTGCCAATTGCTTTCTTCAAGCAATTCTTTACTGTTTGTATATTCCTCTCCCAGATAGAACCATACCAAGGAGAGGCAACTGGAATATACTTCCACTTTATGTTTTGATTTTGTATATATAATTGTGTGATTTCATTGCTTAACAAGTCGTGGATGACTTGTTCACCAGCTTTGAAATATGTAGCATTGTCAGTCCAAACTGTCTTGGGTACTGAATGTCGTGCACAGAATCTCTTAAAGACAGCAACAAAGGATTCTGCTGTTAGGTCCTCCACAACATCCAAATAAACAGCTCGTGAGGCTGCACATGTAAACAGTACAATGTACATTTTTTTTCCGTGTCACCCACCCCTACAGTCAATGCTCCTGTATAGTCAATGCCTACAGTCTCAAAGGGTCTGTTGAGAGTAACTCTCTCCTCTGGCAAAGCAGGAGGATTTGGTTTCCTATAGGGCCTAGCATGAATACGCCTACATGTGACACACTCACTCAGGACTGTTTTAACAGTGATCCTTCCCTTGGGTATCCAATAAGTTTTTCTTAATGTAGTTAGTGTCTGTGGTACCCCCATATGATATACATCATTGTGTTTTTTCTGATGATTAATGTTGTCAAATAGCTAAATCTAGGTAAAAGGATTGGATTTTGCTTTTGTATGACAGTTTTGATTTGTCTAATCTCCCTTTACACCTTAGAAGGCCTTCCTCATCTCTGAACAAGTTTAGATCCACAACTACTGATGGTACAGGTTCTTTTGTTTGTTTCCCATTAGTTAAGAATTCTAACTCTTTATTGTACTCTTTTTGTTGTGCATGGCCTATCCAGTATTTGGTTGCAACTTCTGTATAATTATGATTATTTTTATTTAGCTGTTTGTTAATTGTAGTTAAACAGTTGTGAGCAAACCTCAAACAGTAGGCTGTGACCCTGACAAGTTTGTTGAAATCAGAATACTTTCATAATTAGTGATTGGTTCAACCTTTTCATTTGAAAAGATTAAATTTAATGTCAAGTTAACTTGTTCCACAGGCCATTGGTCTGTATTACAGAGCCACTTAGGTCCCATAAACCAAGTTTTGTTTGACTTCAACAACTTGTAGGATAAACCTCTGGTCAGAAAGTCTGCTGGATTTGTTTAGTTGGAACATAGTGAAAGTTTACTTGTAGGCTTTCATTAGCTTCAGCTATTTCTTTTAGCCTATTTCTTACAAAGATATTCTTACTATTAATGCTATCATTCCGTATCCAGGCAAGACAAATCTGACTGTCAAGCCAGATGTGGATATAGTTATGTTCACATCATGGTAAGCATCCTTAAGCAATGAAATGGTTTTAATGGCTAATGTAGCAGCCAATAGTTCCAATTGAGGTATGGTTCGGGTAGGTTTGAGAGGTGCAACTTTCCCTTTTGCATAAATTAGATGACTTTCTGTAGGGCTTACAAGATACGCACAGCACCCATAAGCTTGTGTGCTTGCATCAGCAAACACATGAAGTCTCTGGGGCTTATCCCTAAACCCACAGCACCTTTGAATTTTAATGTTCTGCACTTTTGTTAAATCAGCAGCTAACTTCTTCCAAGATTTTTGATTTTCATTTGTTATTGGATCATCCCACCCAACATTTGTCCTCCAAATTTCTTGGAGGAGAATCTTTGATTTTATTGTTGAAGGCAGGAATAGACCCATAGGATCAAAAATTTTGGAAGCCTCTGATAATATTTGTCTTTTAGTATTTGCTTCCTCATCAAGTTTAAAACCTTTAGTACAGATTGAATCATGACTGTTAGAAGTTGCATCCAAATACCAGTTCATACCTAAAGTTTTAACTCTGTCTGATGGCTCAGTAAGACCATTATTATCCTTTAAAATCTTTTTGTTTAAATCCTCATTTGAAATCCACTCTCTAAGTTCAAAGTTACCTTGTTGCATAATGTTTTGAGAGTGTTCATAGACTTCAGATAATTCAGATTTTGTTGTTGTTGAGCCTATTAGATTGTCTACGTAAAAATGTTCCTTAAGGAAGTTCAATGTTAAAGAGTTATTAAACTGGTTTAAATGATTTAATTGTCAATGCTAATAGGCTAGGTGAGCAATTGGCTCCAAACAACACAACATTAAATCTATAGGTTATGAACCCTTTATTCAAATCAAATGGATCCTTGAACCATAAGAACCTAAGTTGGTTCTTATCATATTCATTTTTAAGATTTATTCTCAAAAATGCCTTTGAAATGTCACTTTGTACGGCATATTTGTCTAACCTGAACCTCAGTAAGATCTTCACAAGGTCAGAAATGAGATTAGGACCCTCAATCAGCAATCATTCAACTGTGTTTATCACTGTCTTTGAGGCTACATTATATACTACTCTGTTTTGTTGTTGGGGCATCTTGTCGATAAACCCCCCTGTGGGTTAAATAATGACAACCATCTTTTTTAAAAGGGTTATCTGTTACTTCTTCAATGAAGCCTTTCTGTAGCTGTTCTTTGAAGACATTATTATATGTTTTTACATTATTTTCTTGTTTGAGTTTTTTCATTACTTTATATAAATGTCCTTTAGCTACTTTGAGATTATCTCTTAAAGTTGGACAATTTATTTTCCAAGTAACTCAATAAAATAACTATTGTCTTTACACTGAATGGTGTCTTCAAATCTTTCTACCATTAACTGATCTTCTGAAGTTTGATGTGTGTCATGTATACCCACAGATTCTAGTAACCATAAAGTTTGAATTGCCTCATCCAAAGTTTCATTTGATAATGATGAATTAATGTTCTCAGTTGAGATAATATTATTCAAAGTGTTGCTATTCTTACAGGTGTTATGTAGGACTGAGTTGAGGCACATAGTATTTGTTGGTCATGCACTGTTTTGGTTTAGGTCTAGGTTGTAGTCTGATAGGTCACCCAAAGGGGCTATCCCTGATGGAGTCTGAATAGCTATACCATTACCTATCTCTACTATGCCCTTATGAATAAGATTAATATAATCTGCCCCTATTAGCATTTCAATGTTAGCTATTGTGTTGTTAGTGATATGTCTATCAGCTATTTTGTAGTGTTTTTTCAAATGATTTATGGTTTGTTCTAGTTTGGGTATAACCAGTTTGTTTTGTCCTACTTTAGAAATAATAACTGCTTCAATTTTCTTGAATTTACTTTCTAAATGTAGTTCCAGGTCAATTGTCTTATAGCTATTTTTGTCCGAGTTATCCTTAACAAAGGACGCAATATTGAGGTTTTGTTCATTCGGGTTTGGTGTCAAACCCAATTTATTAACTACATTTTTTGAAACAAATGTTTGTTGAGAACAACAGTCTATAAGACATCTCACTGGAGTGGTACTACCCTCACTATTCACTAAGTCCAAAGTAATAGTTGGTAAAAGAATCTCAGTGTTTCTTGTTACATTGTTTGAACAAGCAGAATGTCCCATGAAAGTGGCATTTTCTTGATTACCTTTGTTTGGGGGAGGTATCTTTTGAGTTTGAGTACTATTATTTGGACACTTTGATGAATCACACATTGATGAGACATGTCGTAAACTTTTACAAAACTTACACTTGAATCTTAACCTAGATTTACAGTCTTTCTTATAATGTCCCTGGCCAGTACACTTTTTACACAGGTTCAACTGTTCACATCTTTTAGCCCTTTGGTTAAAATCTGAATATTTGTCACACCCAGTACTACTGTGTTCATTACTTGCACAAAATTTGCAATATGGTGTGTAAGTTGAGGCAGCAGTTACATTAAAGTTCTGTAATGTAGGTGTTCGTGTTTTGTAGTTGGTCACATTTGATTCTACAGTATCAAGTTTTGTCTGTTTGGCTGTAGCTAGTTGGTCTCTGGGAACAGTCTTTGGTTTATCCATAGTCTGGGTCTTATGTGTTGGGAAATCTCTCAAGTTGTAATTAGTTAGGATATTGGGGAAGTGTTGTCTTATTTGTGTTAAATTAGGATAATTTTCTCCCGTCTTTAGAATTAAATTATCTTTAACCCTCGAAGGAAGGCACCTAAGTACTATGCTTTGTATAAGCCAAGATGAAGTTTTAATATCTATCTCATTGCTAACCAGTTGTCCTATAATAGCTTCTAATTTTGTATAAAAAATTTCCATATCACTATGGTTATCTTTTATGGGTGCAAATTCAAAAATTTGTTGAGATAATTCATATATAATCACATCTTTATTAACGTAATTACGTTTTAAAAGATCAATAGCTACTTCATATGAATCCCCTACAGCTGGTAAATAGGCTATCAGGTTATAGGCTGGGCCTTTAAGGGAACTAGTTAAGTAACTAAACTTTTCAACAGTTGAAATATAAGGTTTATTACCTATTAAATTCTCAAATTTGTCAATGAAAGATGGGAATTGTACCCTGTCCCCTTCAAATGTTGGTATTTGCAAAATGGGTAACTGAGCCCTCAATTCTTGTGACTCAGGATTTTGCATGCCACTTAAATTTTGTTGAAGGTTAGCCCTACTTTGATTAAAATCAGAATTAGGTTTTTTTGGTGTTAAGTCAGTCAACCGAGACCGTAATTCCCTTATTTGCTGTTCAATTGAGCTTACCTGATCATCATCATCAGCGTAAAGGTCTATCAATTGTTCTTCAGCCATTTCGGATTCAACTAACTCTGAAATACTCTCATTAATGGCTATTATTTCCTCCTTTTTAATTTCTAATTTAATAATTACACACTCTATATTTTTCTTACCTGGTTGTGTAATATTGTTAAAAGTGTTCACAGCCTTTGTAACAGCTCCCAACTTTGCCCCCCTTTTCTTTTTTAACTTTTTCAATTCTGCACTGTCCATGTCTAAGTCAAAATTGTTTAACTGGGGATCGTAATGAAATAGAGGACAAGAAGAAATTACCAGAGAAGAGAGAGCACAGACAAAACAGTCAAGTTTAAATTTGGTTTAATCCCCCCCAAGTACTTATGTCAGTCAGGTCTAAGCTTAAAGAGAATGAGACTCCTTAAATGTAAATGTTTCCTAGTTAGGCCCTAGGTTGTAGACCTAATTAGGCTTGCTCAGGTTAGGCTTAGGCTAGACCATTTAGCCTAATTCTGCAATTTTTGTTAAGTAAGCTTAAGGTTTGTAAATTCCCCACACACGGACCACCAATGCGAAAAATGCTCTGTATGAATTGGTCCACAATTAACCCACCCCTTATATCTCCAGTCTAACTATAGAGTAGATCAAGTCTAGCCTAGAGGGGTCAGCCTAGAGATTCCGGAAATGGTCCAGAGCGGGCAGATAAATTGAGGTCCACAGTAGGATTCCTCACAAGAATTAGGTTAGGGCAATCTACCTTCACCTTTGTTAAGCTATGAGTTGATGCTGGGTCTTAGGCCACAATGTAGGCCTAACTTGTCTGACCCAGCTTAATTAAATGAGATTAACTTTGGTGTAAAAACTCAATTAGTCACTTACTTTTTGTTATCGGAGTGTCTCCCTTCTCCGGTTATGTTTTCGAGAGCGCACTTTGCTGGTACGTCCTCTCGCCCCGTTCTTCGTTTTCGTTCTCCCTTTGTTCTCCTTTTGTTCTCCTCTTCGCGGGGCTTCTTGTACCAGCGTTGTCTTGGTTTATTCCTCGGTTGGTTTAGCGGTAATGTATCTCCACTACCGAGCACGCTCCTCCCACACAGTATATAAATACTAGTGTGGAGAATAACTCTGGTGAGCAACCAATTGGTTTCATCCACCCAGTTATTGACATAAAAGGAATTTAATGATTGTTAGATTAACTACCTACCTACTCAGTGAACCATTTTCGTTACCTCCCAACTACCCACTCATCAGTTTTCCATACTCCTCTTATAAGTTTTATTTTTATTTTTATTTTTCAATTTATTTATTTATTTATTTTTAATTAACTATAACATTGGTTGGAAACAATTCATTTGATCTTGTGTTGGATTCGAGCAAAGTGCTAAAACATCGATAGTTTTTCCTTACAAATTTGTATGCTCCTCCCACAATCCTTTAATGTTTAATTTTTATTTTTATTTCTCCGTTTATTGTATATATATATATTTTTTTCTGTAGTGTATATATAGGCTGTAACTCTTTATGTGCTTCAGTGTTCCTAAGGATGTTATTAGACGAAAGCGCTTGAACACCATTCTGTGTTTCCTTTCCTTCGTGGTTTTATTCATCATAAATATTTTTCACGTGTTACTTTCGTGAAATAATTTTCATATATATATATATATATATATGTAGCGGATCGACAAGAAATAGACCAACAAATAGACAGAAATACTTTCCTTCCACGCTACCATCAAACAGTCTTGGAACACACGTGGGCAAACAAACAATGGAAAGTCTGTTTCTTCCCAAAAGGCGCGAATGTAAGCCTTTATCAACTAATGGACGCGCGGCAAAGCGTCTTAAGATTTGGTGAAGTCTTACGTCACAGGACCTACGTATAAAAGCGAGCTTCCACTTGCTTTCATTCTCACTCACTCACTGGTACTCACATCATCGAACGTGAGCAACACGTCCACCAACCGCTTTCCGGCCCCCTGGCCGGGGGCCGCGGCCGCTACTTTCTTCAAGGCCTACAATTTATCATCAAGTAAGATCTACAGACCACCTGCAGAAGCAATCCTTCGAGGCCCAACTGGAATCGTTTCGGGCCTGCGGTTTGCCGGGTCGGCCTTCAAGTTTCTCCACGTTCCTCGAGATATCTTCAGCACCACAGGCCTGCGCCTGCAAGATCACAAGGCCAGCCTGCACCTCGAGAAGTAACATCACCTCAGGCCTCAACGAAGCCTACACCCATCATCTCAAGAGGCTTAACGGACAACGACAACTCGAGTTTTCGGTAATAGATCTTTCTCCAACCCACCTTCAAGAGGCTTAACGGACAACGACAACTCGAGTTTTCGGTAATAGATCTTTCTCCAACCCACCTTCAAGAGTTTACATCGTCCTAAGATAAGTACCTCCTATTCTAAGTACTCTTGTGAAGCCTACATTAGCCTACCGCCGAACGGTAGGCTATACTCCCAAGGTGTGTAATCAAGCGTTCCAACTGACTCGTGAAAGAACGCAGTAGGCCTGTCATCCAATTCAAGTGTCATTTCAATACCGTTATTCCGCGTAACATCCGTCATTATGTTCAATTCATATATTTGTGTGTTAACTAAATGTTTTTGACGTAATCACTTAACATCACATAATGGTCTTATATAAATGATATTTGTTATTTTGTCAAGCACTTCAATCCATTATTATTAGGCCGCATCAATTATTCCTTGTGCATCCATGCAATCATTTAGCCTACTTAATCAGTGTCATGTTTTCCATTCAATGTACCAAACGCACGTGCATTCTTTATATCATTTACTAGGCCCATTCAATGTTCCATGTCGCATGCTATTTACATACCATCAACGTTTACAGTACTTATTACGTGTCAATTAAGCTATTAACATTTCATCTTATTAGCTAAGTCTATGTCATAAGCATAACGTAAAACTACCAATTAATTACTGTCAATTCTTTGTTGTATCACAGTGAATAAATAACGGCTTTATTTTCATCATAAACTACAAAACCCCTAAGGTGTCTTTTATAACCTTAACATTAATTTGCTTGGGTGTAAACCAAGCTGGTGACCTCGCTGCCATTTCGGTCACTTCCAATAGTATGGTGGATCTACTCAAATAGCTTTTCATTAATAAGCAATCAGTCATTGCACCAGTTAATCATTGCATACAATTAAATCATTATCACCTTAAACGGCCAAAACTAGGTCCACTATATATATATATATATATATATATATGAAAAATTATTTCACGAAAGTGACACGTGAAAAATATTTATGATGAATAAAACCACGAAGGGAAAAGAAACACAAAGGGGTGCTCAAGCGCTTTCGTCTAATGACATCCTCAGGAACACTGAGTGTTCCTGAGGATGTCATTAGACTGCGAAAAATGCTCTGTATGAATTGGTCCACAATTAACCCACCCCTTATATCTCCAGTCTAACTATAGAGTAGATCAAGTCTAGCCTAGAGGGGTCAGCCTAGAGATTCCGGAAATGGTCCAGAGCGGGCAGATAAATTGAGGTCCACAGTAGGATTCCTCACAAAATTAGGTTAGGGCAATCTACCTTCACCTTTGTTAAGCTATGAGTTGATGCTGGGTCTTAGGCCACAATGTAGGCCTAACTTGTCTGACCCAGCTTAATTTAATGTGATTAACTTACTGGGTTAAAAACTCAATTAGTCACTGTTAGTTATTAGAGAGTCTCTTTTCTCCTTGTGTTATTGTCGAGAGCGCACTTGCTGGCGGGGACTTTTTCGTTGTCTGTTCTCGTCCCTTCCCCCTTGCGTCCTCTCGCCCCGTTCTTCGTTTTCGTACTCCCTTGTTCTCTTCGCGGGGCTTTTTCCACCAGCGTTGTCTTGGTTTATTCCTCGGTTGGTTGAGCGGTAATGTATCTCCATTACCGACCACGCTCCTCCCACACAGTATATAAATACTAGTGTGGAGAATAACTCTGGTGAGCAACCAATTGGTTTCATCCACCCAGTTATTGACATAAAAGGAATTTAATAATTGTTAGATTAACTACCTACCTACTCAGTGAACCATTTTCGTTACCTCCCAACTACCCACTCATCAGTTTTCCATATACTGGGGGCCCCGGGAGATAAAAATTTTGGTGTCATTGTCACCAATTTTTATGTCTGAGTGTAGACTAGCTAACTATTTGACTGTAAATGCCTGTTAATCTGATTAACAGTGCCTATCCTCACCTTCTCATGGAGAAGGTGTAGCATTTAATTAGAAGAGAAAATATACATCCATAGGATGAAACTGTCTATGGTCTTTACCATAAGAAAAGAAAAAATGAAAGTTAGAAGATAAAATTACAATTCCCCAGCATCTATTTTTTGTTGTAAAAATAGTCGCGCCTTTAATGCTGTTTGTCGCTGAGGTCTTGTGTCTGTCAATGTTGTAGTAGGATGCGTTACCACTCCTACTGTCAAAGGAATAGTTACTGGAAGTTCAGTGTCTCCAGTTGTTACTGTCAGTGGAGAAGGTTCTCCAAAGTCCATTGTTTTGGGTCCAGACTCTAAAGGGTACAAAAGAGAAATGTCTCTTGTTGTGTCACCCGTTGAAGTCCTTAATTTGACCACTCTTGTTACCCCGTCTGCCCCTGGTCTGAGTTCTGAAACTCTAGCCAGAGGCCAGTATTGTCTTGGAGTACTGTCATGTATGAGAACAAGGTCCCCTACCTTAATTGTGTCAGACCAATCCTTCTTAGTCATTTGTTTATGTCTCTCCTTAGACCCATCAAGTACTCAGTTTTCCACTGTTTAATGAAATGAGCTTTAACTCTAGTTAAATGTTGTAACTTAGTCTGGAGTTCATATGTCGTTGAGTCCAGTTTGGGTCTTCTGAAGAGTCTATATTGTAGTCCGGCAGGAGACTAACTTGTTCTCCCCGAATCAAATGATTTGGAGTTAATGGTTCCGGGTCATTAATGTTGTCACTCACATAAGTGAGTGGTCTATTGTTAATGATGTTCTCAATCTCAGCCAGGAGAGTGAAACCCAAATAAGTGTATCTGTTTTTTTGCCAATTGCTTTCTTCAAGCAATTCTTTACTGTTTGTATATTCCTCTCCCAGATAGAACCATACCAAGGAGAGGCAACCGGAATATACTTCCACTTTATGTTTGAATTTTGTATATATAATTGTGTGATTTCATTGCTTAACAAGTCGTGGATGACTTGTTCACCAGCTTGAAATATGTAGCATTGTCAGTCCAAACTGTCTTGGTACTGAATGTCGTGCACAGAATCTCTTAAAGACAGCAACAAAAGATTCTGCTGTAAGGTCCTCCACAACATCCAAATAAACAGCTCGTGAGGCAGCACATGTAAACAGTACAATGTACATTTTTTGTTCAGTGTCACCCACCCCTACAGTCAATGCTCCTGTATAGTCAATGCCTACAGTCTCAAAGGGTCTGTTGAGAGTAACTCTCTCCTCTGGCAAAGCAGGAGGATTTGGTTTCCTATAGGGCCTAGCATGAATACGCCTACATGTGACACACTCACTCAGGACTGTTTTAACAGTGATCCTTCCCTTGGGTATCCAATAAGTTTTTCTTAATGTAGTTAGTGTCTGTGGTACCCCCATATGATATACATCATTGTGTGTTTTTCTGATGATTAATGTTGTCAAATAGCTAAATCTAGGTAAAAGGATTGGATGTTTGCTTTTGTATGACAGTTTTGATTTGTCTAATCTCCCTTTACACCTTAGAAGGCCTTCCTCATCTCTGAACAAGTTTAGATCCACAACTACTGATGGTACAGGTTCTTTTGTTTGTTTCCCATTAGTTAAGAATTCTAACTCTTTATTGTACTCTTTTTGTTGTGCTTGGCCTATCCAGTATTTGGTTGCAACTTCTGTATAATTATGATTATTTTTATTTAGCTGTTTGTTAATTGTAGTTAAACAGTTGTGAGCAAACCTCAAACAGTAGGCTGTGACCCTGACAAGTTTGTTGAAATCAGAATACTGTTCATAATTAGTGATTGGTTCAACCTTTTCATTTGAAAAGATTAAATTTAATGTCAAGTTAACTTGTTCCACAGGCCATTGGTCTGTATTACAGAGCCACTTAGGTCCCATAAACCAAGTTTTGTTTGACTTCAACAACTTGTAGGATAAACCTCTGGTCAGAAAGTCTGCTGGATTTTGTTTAGTTGGAACATAGTGAAAGTTTACTTGTAGGCTTTCATTAGCTTCAGCTATTTCTTTTAGCCTATTTCTTACAAAGATATTCTTACTATTAATGCTATCATTCCGTATCCAGGCAAGACAAATCTGACTGTCAAGCCAGATGTGGATAGATTAGTTCACATCATGGTAAGCATCCTTAAGCAATGAAATGGTTTTAATGGCTAATGCAGCAGCCAATAGTTCCAATTGAGGTATGGTTCGGGTAGGTTTGAGAGGTGCAACTTTCCCTTTTGCATAAATTAGATGACTTTCTGTAGGCTTACAAGATACGCACAGCACCCATAAGCTTGTGTGCTTGCATCAGCAAACACATGAAGTCTCTGGGGCTTATCCCTAAACCCACAGCACCTTTGAATTTTAATGTTCTGCACTTTTGTTAAATCAGCAGCTAACTTCTTCCAAGATTTTTGATTTTCATTTGTTATTGGATCATCCCACCCAACATTTGTCCTCCAAATTTCTTGGAGGAGAATCTTTGATTTTATTGTTGAAGGCAGGAATAGACCCATGGGATCAAAAATTTTGGAAGCCTCTGATAATATTTGTCTTTTAGTATTTGCTTCCTCATCAAGTTTAAAACCTTTAGTACAGATTGAATCATGACTGTTAGAAGTTGCATCCAAATACCAGTTCATACCTAAAGTTTTAACTCTGTCTGATGGCTCAGTAAGACCATTATTATCCTTTAAAATCTTTTTGTTTAAATCCTCATCATTTGAAATCCACTCTCTAAGTTCAAAGTTACCTTGTTGCATAATGTTTTGAGAGTGTTCATAGACTTCAGATAATTCAGATTTTGTTGTTGTTGAGCCTATTAGATTGTCTACGTAAAAATGTTCCTTAAGGAAGTTCAATGTTAAAGAGTTATTAAACTGGTTCAAATGATGTCCAATTGTCAATGCTAATAGGCTAGGTGAGCAATTGGCTCCAAACAACACAACATTAAATCTATAGGTTATGAACCCTTTATTCAAATCAAATGGATCCTTGAACCATAAGAACCTAAGTTGGTTCTTATCATATTCATTTTTAAGATTTATTCTCAAAAATGCCTTTGAAATGTCACTTTGTACGGCATATTTGTCTAACCTGAACCTCAGTAAGATCTTCACAAGGTCAGAAATGAGATTAGACCCTCAATCAAGCAATCATTCAAACTGTGTGTTTATCACTGTCTTTGAGGCTACAGTTATATACTACTCTGAGTTTTGTTGTTGGGGCATCTTGTCGATAAACCCCCCTGTGGGTTAAATAATGACAACCATCTTTTTTAAAAGGGTTATTTGTTACTTCTTCAATGAAGCCTCTTTGTAGCTGTTCTTTGAAGACATCATTATATATTTTATATTATTATCTGTTTGAGTTTTTTCATTACTTTATATAATGTCCTTTAGCTACTTTGAGATTGTCTCTTAAAGTTGGACAATTATTTTCCAAGGTAACTCAACAAAATAACTATTGTCTTTGCACTGAATGGTATCTTCAAATCTTTCTACCATTAACTGATCTTCTGAAGTTTGATTGTGTCATGTATACCCACAGATTCTAGCAACCATAAAGTTTGAATTGCCTCATCCAAAGTTTCATTTGATAATGATGAATTAATGTTCTCAGTTGAGATAATATTATTCAAAGTGTTGCTATTCTTACAGGTGTTATGTAGGACTGAGTTGAGGCACATAGTATTTGTTGGTCATGAACTGTTTTGGTTTAGGTCTAGGTTGTATTCTGATAGGTCACCCAAAGGGGCTATCCCTGATGGAGTCTGAATAGCTATACCATTACCTATCTCTACTATGCCCTTATGAATAAGATTAATATAATCTGCCCCTATTAGCATTTCAATGTTAGCTACTGTGTTGTTAGTGATATGTCTATCAGCTATTTTGTAGTGTTTCCAAATGATTTATGGTTTGTTCTAGTTTGGGTATAACCAGTTGTTTTGTCCTACTTTAGAAATAATAACTGCTTCAATTTTCTTGAATTTACTTTCTAAATGTAGTTCCAGGTCAATTGTCTTATAGCTATTTTTGTCCGAGTTATCCTTAACAAAGGATGCAATATTGAGGTTTTGTTCATTCGGGTTTGGTGTCAAACCCAATTTATTAACTACATTTTTTGAAACAAATGTTTGTTGAGAACAACAGTCTATAAGACATCTCACTGGAGTGGTACTACCCTCACTATTCACTAAGTCCAAAGTAATAGTTGGTAAAAGAATCTCGGTGTTTCTTGTTACATTGTTTGAACAAGCAGAATGTCCCATGAAAGTGGCATTTTCTTGATTACCTTTGTTTGGGGGAGGTATCTTTGAGTTTGAGTACTATTGTTTGGACACTTTGGTGAATCACACATTTGATGAGACATGTCGTAAACTTTTACAAAACTTACACTTGAATCTTAACCTAGATTTACAGTCTTTCTTATAATGTCCCTGGCCAGTACACTTTTTACACAGGTTCAACTGTTCACATCTTTTAGCTCTTTGGTTAAAGTCTGAATATTTGTCACACCCAGTACTACTGTGTTCATTACTTGCACAAAAAAATTTGCAATGTGGTGTGTAAGTTGAGGCAGCAGTTACATTAAAGTTCTGTAATGTAGGTGTTCGTGTATTATAGTTGGTCACATTTGATTCTACAGTATCAAGTTTTGTCTGTTTGGTTGTAGCTAGTTGGTCTCTGGGAACAGTCTTTGGTTTATCCATAGTCTGGGTCTTATGTGTTGGAAAATCTCTCAATTTGTAATTAGTTAGGATATTGGGGAAGTGTTTTCTTATATTTTCCAGATTAGGATAATTTTCTCCCGTCTTTAAAATTAAAATATCTTTAACCCTCGAAGGAAGGCACCTAAGTACTATGCCTTGTATAATCCAAGATGAAGCTTTAATATCTATCTCATTGCTAACCAGTTGTCCTATAATAGCTTCTAATTTTGTATAAAAGTTTTCCATATCACTATGGTTATCTTTTATGGGTGCAAATTCAAAAATTTGTTGAGATAATTCATATACAATCACATCTTTATTAATGTAATTACGTTTTAAGAGATCAATAGCTACTTCATATGAATTCCCTACGGCTGGTAAATAGGCTATCAGGTTATAGGCTGGGCCTTTAAGGGAACTAGTTAAGTAACTAAACTTTTCAACAGTTGAAATATAAGGTTTATTACCTATTAAATTCTCAAATTTGTCAATGAAAGATGGGAATTGTACCGTGTCCCCTTCAAATGTTGGTACTAGCAAAATGGGTAACTGAGCCCTCAATTCTTGTGACTCAGGATTTAGCATGCCACTTAAATTTTGCTGAAGATTAGCTCTACTTTGATTAAAATCAGAATTAGGTCTTTTTGGTGTTAAGTCAGTCAAACGAGACCGTAGTCTCCTTATTTGCTGTTCAATTGAGATTACCTGATCATCATCATCAGCGTAAAGGTCTATCAATTGTTCTTCAGCCATTTCGGATTCAACTAACTCTGAAATACTCTCATTAATAGCTATTATTTCCTTCTTTTTAGTTTCCAATTTAAGAATTACACTCTCTAAATTTTCTTCACCTGGTTGTGTAATATTGTTAAAAGTGTTCACAGCCTTTGTAACAGCTCCCAACTTTGCCCCCCTTTTCTTTTTTAACTTTTTCAATTCCGCACTGTCCATGTCTAAGTCAAAATTGTTTAACTGGGGATCGTAATGAAATAGAGGACAAGAAGAAATTACCAGAGAAGTTAGAGCACAGACAAAACAGTCAAGTTCAAATTTGGTTTAATCACCCCCAAGTACTTGTGTGTCACTCAGGTCTAAGCTTATAAGAGAATGAGACTCCTTAAATGTATTTGTTTCCTAGTTAGGCCCTAGGTTGTAGACCTAATTAGGCTTGATTAGGTTAGGCTTAGGCTTAGGCTAGACCATTTAGCCTAATTTTGCAATTTTTGTTAAGTAAGGTTAAGGTTTGTAAATTCCCCACACACGGACCACCAATGCGAAAAATGCTCTGTATGAATTGGTCCACAATTAACCCACCCCTTATATCTCCAGTCTAACTATAGAGTAGATCAAGTCTAGCCTAGAGATTCCGGAAATGGTCCAGAGCGGGCAGATAAATTGAGGTCCACAGTAGGATTCCTCACAAAATTAGGTTAGGGCAATCTACCTTCACCTTTGTTAAGCTATGAGTTGATGCTGGGTCTTAGGCCACAATGTAGGCCTAACTTGTCTGACCCAGCTTAATTTAATGTGATTAACTTACTGGGTTAAAAACTCAATTAGTCACTTACTGTTAGTTATTAGAGAGTCTCTTTTCTCCTTGTGTTATTGTCGAGAGCGCACTTGCTGGCGGGGACTTTTTCGTTGTCTGTTCTCGTCCCTTCCCCCTTGCGTCCTCTCGCCCCGTTCTTCGTTTTCGTACTCCCTTGTTCTCCTCTTCGCGGGGCTTTTTCCACCAGCGTTGTCTTGGTTTATTCCTCGGTTGGTTGAGCGGTAATGTATCTCCATTACCGAGCACGCTCCTCCCACACAGTATATAAATACTGGTGTGGAGAATAACTCTGGTGAGCAACCAATTGGTTTCATCCACCCAGTTATTGACATAAAAGGAATTTAATAATTGTTAGATTAACTACCTACCTACTCAGTGAACCATTTTCGTTACCTCCCAACTACCCACTCATCAGTTTTCCATAAGACGAAAGCGCTTGAGCACCCCTTTGTGTTTCTTTTCCCTTCGTGGTTTTATTCATCATATATATATATATATAATTTTTGGAGGAATTTTCAAATGTGATCGACTTTTGTTGAGTTTGAACGACAGTTCAGGATCGACCTGCGGTCGACCCCTCTGCAGCATCCCGCCTCATTTGCGGGACTTGATGAAGGAGGGAATTGCTCTCTGATCGCCTCCTGCCCTCGTAGCCAGCCACGCATGGCTGGTCAGGGACTTTGCACAAGAATCTGTCCAGCTGGTTCTTGAAGTTATTCAGGTCGGTATGCTGGAGATTCCTCACTTCTTTTGGAAGTACATTGAAAAGCTTTGGGCCCCGTATTCTGAGGGTATTTTCCATCCTCGTTTTCATGGCTCCTTGTCCCACCGCAGCTGGGACCGTACAAAATCTGGCTTTTCTCTCATTCCAGTTTGTTTCTATTTCACTTCTGAGGTTAGGGACAGAGCCCTCAAGTATTTTCTATATGTATATTATTGTGTACCGCTCGCGCCTTCTTTCAAGAGAGTAGAGTTCCAGGGATTGTAGTCGAGACCAGTAGTCTTCACCTTCCGTTTCCTCTATCTTAGACGTAAAAGTCCTTTGTATAGCTTCAATGCTCGCAATGTCTCTTTTTTTTCCGTGTGGGCTTGTGAGTACTGAGCAATACTCAATTATTGGTAGGACTAGACTCTTCCATAATTTGAGCATGATGTTTGCTTTTCTGCTGCGGAAGCTCCTCCAGATGATTCCCATTATTTTTCTAGCCGTTGTGATTTTGATTTTATAGTGCTCTCTGAATTCTGCATCCGACGACATTATTACTCCTTGATCCCTGACTTGTGGATTTGGTGTTATCTGTTTGGCTTGCGGAGTTTTGTACCCTTTTTTCTGTAGCTCTTTGTTATTACCATATCTTAGAAGTTGGAATTTTTCTTCGTTGAACTTCATATTGTTGTCTTCTGCCCATTGGAATAATGTTTCAATGTCGTTTTGTAGTTTTCTTATGTCATCTTCGTTCAGTATTTCCTTACATATCTTTGTGTGATCTGCGAAGCATGATACAATACTGTCCTTAATATCTGCATCAATATCTGCCATCATTATTATGAACAGCAAGGGAGCTAATACTGTCCCTTGTGGGACAGAGCTCACGACTTCCGAGACTTCCGATTTAACTCCGTTTACCACCACTCTGCGTTCTTTGCGTCAAGAAATTAAATATCCACCTTCCTAGCTTTCCAGTAATTCCTGTATCCTTACGTTTGTGTGCTATGATTCCATGGTCACATTTATCGAAGGCTTTAGCAAAGTCAGTATATATTACATCAATGTTTTGTCCTCGACACAATGTTCCTAATATTTTCTCCTGGTGATCTAGTAGCTGTGACAGGCATGATCTACCCGCCCTGAAGCCATGTTGATTTGGGTTGTATAAGTCTTTTTCTTGTAGGTAGTAGGTAGTTTTGCCTCTAATTATGCGTTCAAAACATTTTATAAGGTGTGAGGTGAGAGCCACTGGCCGATAATTTTTGGGCATTGCTCTGTTACCACCTTTAAATAGGGGGGCAATGTTCGCGTTCTTTAAGGGGAGTGGAATTTGTCCTGTGTCGAGTGATTTCCTCCATAGTAAGTATAGCGGTTTTGCAATACTCTCTTTGCATTTCTTCAGAAGTGTGGCACTCCATGTGTCTGGCCCTGGCGCTGAATTGTCTCGCATCTGTGATAAGGCCGTAATTACATCTTCCGTGAACTCGAAGTCCATTAATAGGTTTGTGCCGGGATTTGTTCTTGGTTGATCTGTATCAATGTCGATGTCGAAAAACTCGTCTGGGTTTTCCACTTCCATCTCGGACTTAGGGGTGCTAAACACAGATTTAAATTGTTCCCTAAGCAGTTCACTTATTTCTTTCGGGTCATTTGTGTATTCGGCCTCCCCGTCTAACAACGGTCCAATACTCTCCTTACACTGCATTTTCCTTTTCGCAAAAGTGTAGAAGTATTTTGGGTTATTTTTTGTTTTCTGCTACCTTGTTTTCCTCCTCGTTTGTCTTATGTATGAGTGTTTGCTTTAGGTCCATTTCTATTTATATGGGATAGAACTCAGAATGGTCCCCTGAGATATTTTATGATATACACAGACCATGCATGGAACAAGAAACTCTTCTGGGAAAATTAAATCCACTGTAGTCCGAATAAGTAATGGTAAATGACAAACACTATAGTTTTTTCTTTTTCATGATGTTAGCCCGACGTGGGCAACGGGTCACTCGCAAAGAGGCCCCAAAATATAGCTTCCCTCACCAGCTCTCTGCAAAGCAGATAGGATCCAGCTTTGGGACAGGATCTAGGGATCTAGGGTTCTGTCCCAAAGCTGGATCCTATCTGCTTTGCAGATAGCTGGTGAGGGAAGCTATATTTTTGGGGCCTCTTTGCGAGTGACCCGTTGCCCACGTCGGGCTAACATTATGAAAAACAAAAAAACTATAGTGTTTGTCATTTATCATTACTTATTCGGGCTTTAGTGGATTTAATTTTCCCAGAAGAGTTCCTTGTTCCATGCACGGTCTGTGTGTATCATATATATATGTATGATACACACAGACCGCGCATGGAACACGGTCTGTGTGTACACCTCGTCAGGAAATTCTCTGACGAGGTGTACTTATGAATACACGAAAGACCTTGGAATAATTTTTCCTTTTCCTTGTGGGTTTGCATCATATATATATACATGCCCTAGGTGGTGTAGTGGTTAGCATCGCTGACTACTAATCCACTGGCCTCGAGTTCGATTCCCGGTGACGGCAAGCGGCGCACAGCTAACCTAGCTGTTCATTCTTCCACACAATAAAAATTGGTTGGTAAATAAATGGGTACCCTGGGTAGCCTAGTAGTTAAGACGCTGCGCTGGTGATCGGGAGGTGGTGAGATCGAGTTTGGGCGAGGCCTTTGTAATTTCTGCCCGCTCGTCCAACGTCCACACTGCGCTCATTTCGCAGATTTTTGCCCAAAATCTGTAAATGTTGTTAAAAAATGAAATAAAATATTTTGAATATTTCTTTTATTTTGAATTATTGTTGATTTTTGCTAAAATAAATAATTCCATTTTAATGAGTGAAAATGACGAGTAATATTTTATTAAAATATTTTTTGTTCGTTTTAAAATGTGAAAAAAGGTTGGATATTTTTAAAGTCTTATCGAATAATTGCGATAAAAAGAGTTTTAGTTTGATTTTTGGCGAATAGAAATAAATATGAAAGTAAATTGAGCTTAAAAAAGATTTACTCTACTTTCAAACTCAAAAATTTTAACGTTTATTCTCATCCTAATTAATAATATTTCCTAACTTTTCCACCCCATTTTGTAATTTGTGACGCGCAATTAGCTACATTATTGTTCACTTTATCTCTCAAACGGGATAATAAATACTCTTTGCTACTGCGTACATTCCTCCTCACAAACTACCTTAAAATATCGGTTCTGCCACTTTCATGTTTCAACGTCTTCATATTAATTATAGATTTGTTATTTATTATTTATTTTATTACTTTTCTATTTATGAAGTTTTATTATTATTATTATTATTATTATAGATATATTTTTCATAAGGAAATAGTTTTTAAACTAATTCAATGTTTAAAAATTAGGTCCAATAATATCATGATTATTTTTGCATGATAAAAAGGTTTTTAAGAGTCATTTTTGCAACGTGTGAACATGTGCTCAAAACGGACAATTATTTGTTTGAGATTAAGGTATATTTTTCTTTTGTATATATATATATATTATATATATATATATATATATATGAGGTAAGTTAGGTAGGTAGGTTAGGTTAAGGAAATGTAAACAGGTGTCGGTATACAGTGTACGTTGCAATTACAGTGAAAATCAGATAAAATGCTGGAATTCAAACAAAGAGAGATGCTCTCTCTCTCTCTCTCTCTCTCTCTCTCTCTCTCTCTCTCTCTCTGTTTTTAAAACGAAGTCTTTTACGATTAATATCGTTAATCGTATTAAGATGTTTCGTGAAACAGTTGTTGAAGTAGTTACGTGATGGAATGTGATTGGTGTTGGGAGGGTAAAAATTTCCGGTGTGGTCGTGGATGATGATGATGATGATGATGATGATGATGATAAAAATTAATTATGAGAATGTAATGTAATGATGGGATTGTTTAATCTCCTTCGCAACATCTAAACTCGTATGACGACAGAGGGGACCTACTAAAGCTTTACGCGGGATCCGAACCACGAGTTGCTACGCAGTGTGGACGCGGAGAAGAAGAAGAAGAAGAAGAAGAAGAAGAAGAAGAAGAGTGTGCCATCCGACCCACTGTCGCTTAAGTTCGCTGATCGACGACGGGAAGCGGTGTTACGACATTGACTAAGATCTACCCATTTAATTATATGAGAATAAGAAAAATTTATTTATTTACTGGCTGACGTAGTTTATTTGTAGCGAGGTAATTATTTATAGTGAGGTAATTAAGTCATTTGTTTTCATTTTTTAAATTTGTGTTATTATTTTTTAAGTGGAATTTAGTGTTGGAAAGAGGGAAACACTTTTTGTAGATTCTCCGTTGAAACCCATCTTAATTCCAAGAAGAAAAACAAAGATATTTCTTTCGCGTTCAACCGAGTCGTCGAGGGCTGTTCGAAGACGGTCTCAGAAATGGGCAGTCAATTTTTAGGCTCTTATTTCCTAATCTCATCTCATTTTCCCCCCATCTCATTGATCTTTTTGGTTGAAGGACGTAGGACCGAGCCAACCAACCAAACAAACAATTCCTCGGGTTGAAATTATAACATCGGCGGAAATTAGTTGGTATAGCTAAGCAATGTTTTGGTCCAAAATTGGTTTTTGAGGGTGGGAACGTGGGACAAACATTTAGCCCATGATATATTATAGCAAACAGATTTTTAAGGGGCGAAGGTGGAAGGGTAGGGGGGCAGATAAGAAACGCGTTAGGGGCATGCGGGCAAGAATTATTTTTCAATTCCACTATAAGCCTATTTTTTGTATATATTTAAAAATGTAACAATTTTAAAATTAAACTCATTTAAAATTGTGAAAAGAATTGAAGATGAGACGAAAATTTCATTTAAAACTACATCAAAATTCAATAATAAAAAATATAAGATTTTGATAACTTTTTGCTAGTTTACTTTGGTGGCCACTCGGCTACAGCCCGCGAACCGCCAATTGGAGGATGTATAGCGTAAATCTGGACATTAGTATATACTAGGGGCACTCAATATACTTTGCCCCACCCTTTTTTCTTGCTAAATAATAGGCCATGGGGCTGAAATATCTTTTGGGCCGTAAGTTTGAACTTTCTGCGCTTCACATAACCGGATTTTTCCAGTTTGAACCTCCCCTGCTTGTATAAAACCGCTTTTAAACGCCCTTGTATAAAACCGACGGTTAACGCAGTTTCAAAAAATGGCGTCTGACAGTGATGTGCGTCGTAAACAGAGAGCTGTCATCGAGTTCTTAATCGCAGAGAAGGAAACACTTGGAAATATTCACAAACGTCTATAAAACGTTTACGGAGATGATGCTGTTGATCGAAGCATAGTTGGATGCTGGTCTAAACATGTGATTATCGGAGAGAGAGAGAGCCAGCCTCGATGATGAGCTACGCAGCGGTCGCCCGCCATCGGCTGTGATATCTCACACTGTGCAACGTGCTAACAGCATCATTCGATCAAATCGGCGCGTCACATACAAGGCGACATCACTGGAGCTAGGAATTAGTGAAGGAAGTGTGAATACGATAATTCAGCAACTGGGATACTCAAAAGTGTGTTCACGGTTTGTTCCTCGCCAACTGACTGAAGATCATCACAAAGCCCCCAAAAAAAGAAATTGTTTCTGAGTCGTTGGTTCGATACGAGACAGAAGGGGATGACTTCCTTTCACGAATTGAATTGTGACTGGGGATGAGACTTGGGTACACCACTTTGAACCTGAACCAAAACGCCAATTCATGGAGTGGCATCACGCAGACTGCCCACGCAAGAAAAAGTTCAAAATGGCTCCCTCTGCAGGAAAGGTTATGGCCACCATCTTCTGGGATATGAAAGGGGTGATTCTGGTGGACATTATGAAGAAAGGACAAACACCCAACTCAGAGGCATATATTGCTACCCTACAGAGACTCCAGAGACGTACAAAGCGAGTTCGACCAGAGAGAAAACTGGAAGACGTCCTTCTTTTGCACGATAACGCAAGACCACACAACAGTTTGCAAACGAGAGAGGCCATCACAAAAATGTGCTTCACTGCGTTACCCCACCCTCCATACAGCCCGAATGTAGCACCTTCAGATTTCCATTTGTTTGGGCCAATGAAGGATGCTATTCGTGGAAGAAAGTTTCAGAGTGACGATGAGGTTGTTGAGGAGGTTAAGAGGTGGTGGTGGTGGTTCCAGCGGAACCCAGTGGACTTTTACCAGCAAGGAATAAAGGCCCTCGTTTCGAGGTGGAGGAAAGCCGTAGAAACGAAAAGGATGGAGAGTATGTGGAAAAATAAAAACACAAAGGTATGTAACTACTCGTGTACAAAATTTCTGGAACTTACTCTAGGAAACTTGGAAAGAAAGAAAAAAGGTGGGGCAAAATATACTGAGTGGCCCTCGTAGTACTACTATGCCGTTAAGAATAGCGGTATTGAGGCGAGTGGTGTGATTATACGGTATACGTCCAGAAAAACATCAAACCATTCGTCTTATGAGAAACATTTATAATTTCAGCTAAAAATTTTCGAGTGACTTTGAAATACTGTAAAATGAAAAATAATTAATCAAAGTTTTAAATTTCTTTCATTTTCGTGCATCGAAACACGAATATCAAATTTCCTTTTTAATTCTCACAAATTTTAACTCTCCCGTCATCGAAACAGTTTTTCTCTTCTTCTTCTTCACCAAATCATTCGCTGCCAATCCCTTTTCCACGAACGAATTATCTAAAATTGGGCAAAGGATAATGTAGCGTCTCTCTCTCTCTCTCTCTCTCTCTCTCTCTCTCTCTCTCTCTCTCTAAATTTAGGTGAAAGAACAGAGTGTATTGAACAAATTTGTTACGAAATTAAATAAAATGCGAGTGTTTATTTCCAACCAATAAATATTCAATGCTGTGCTCGTTACTTTATAAATGTAATACCGTTACCGTTACTACAGTCTAAATGTAACGCCGTTATCGTTAGTTACCATTTTTAAAAAGTAACGAGTAACGGCACCGTTACTCGTTACCGTTACTTTTAATGAAATGTAAATATATTATATATATGCGTAGGTATATTATAATTTATATATACATAAAATATTATATTATATAAACATTCGCTTGTGCGAGTATGTATGTGTTGGTTTGTATCCACTGGTTAATGCATAGGCTATGAAGTCTGTGCATGCTTTCATTGCGTTGTTATGACTTATAAGGCATAAATTATTATTATTTTCAAAAAAAGTGAAACAAAATTATTACTGCAAGATTTATTACTAGGAATTGCAACATAACAGAGGATGTAGCATACTATTGATACTAATTTACTAATGCTAGAATATACACCAGGAAAGTTTAGTTTTGCAAAACAATAATACGAAATACTAAAGAAATGAATCAAATGAGTTATTGTGCGTGGCAATGATAATTGACATTTATTAGCTAAATATACAAACTTAAGAACTATTATTCAAAAGATCTTTATTAGCCTTTAGGAAAACAAGCTTCTCAAAAGTTGCATCTAAGAGCGAGCTTCGTTTCCGACGCAGTATATCCTTCCTTACTGAAAAAACCCGCTCAACAGCGGCACTAGATGGTATAGGAGTGTTAAGTTTAATAAACATATTTTTAAAGTTAGTGGATGGGAAGGATGCGGAGCTAACGTGCCGTGAAGGCCCAGATGAGAGGAATGACGAAACCTCTGTTGAACTTAGGTCCCTCCCTGCTCCAGTGCTCCAGGGTTCTTCGCCTTTTTACTTTGACAGTGCTGTCAATGTAGAGGGAGAGGGTGGATGGGGGTAGGCTGCCAGCATGCCAACGGCTAACACGCGCACCTCGCTCATAGACAAGGGACAAATTTTTAACGGTTAATGAGTGAGGATCGAAAGAAACTAATTGCGAGCTACGATAAAAAAGTAACGAGTAACGACTAACGAATGTATTTCCCTAAAAAGGTAACGTCGTTACTGAAAGAGTTACTTGATTTGAAACGTAATGCCGTTACCACTACCGTTACTAAAAAAGTAACGCGTTACTGCCCAGCCCCGTAAATATTAACCCATTAGTGCCCAGCGTCACTTTATTGATTTTGTTCTGGCTAACGCCAGACGATTTCATTCAGTCTCGGAAAAGATCTCTGGTCGCTAATGGGTTAAATTCTCTCTCCTTTTATAATTTTGCGTTGAACCCGCCGACCTTACAATATTTATAGTCTTATAGGAATTTATTGAATTTATCTATCGTATCTCGACTCTTTATCAATTATTTTTTTTTAAGGATGAAGGAGGGGCCAAAGCCCACGAAATAAATAAAATTTTAATAAATTAAAATAAAATTTGATGAATAGTTAATAAATAAAATTTTAATTAAAGAACATAATGATAATAATTATAATAATTAATATAATTGACAATTTAATGAATTGCCTTTTTATTAAATAAAAATGAAATAATTTTTTAAGAGGTAAAAATATTAATATAGATAATGTAAATAGATAATAGATAATGTAGATATTGCGAGATAAGGTTCATTAATTAATTAAAAAAGATTCTAAATTACAATGTTATAAATTTTAAAAGTCTATTTTGTAATTATACAAAGTTATTATTATTATTATTATTATTATTATTAATGAATATTACAAAATAATTATTTCTTATTATTATAAATAAATATTAATATCGGAAGTGGATGACGACAAAAGAAATGAAAAACATTTGCGATGAATCATATTTCAAAATAAGAAAACACTCCGTCATTGTGACGTCACTCATAAACAAAACATCAAAATCACTATTCCTTTTCCGCCAACTGGCACGCCGTTTAGACCCAAAACCTAATTGGGTATATTTTGTAACCTAATGGTGTGACCAATGATAATAATAAACGTTTACGGACGACCTTCAAGTTCACAATATGTGGTCGGACAGACTCCACTTGATACTTATTCAAATTTAGTTTTTATTTATTGAAAATGTGGAACAATTGTCGCGCATCGCATTATAAAAAGGGTACACCGGGTCAAACGTTACGTAAAAGACTACCTTTATCTAGTCAGTCTGTGGCGGGACAAAGATTACGTCAAAACCAGTGCTATAATTAGTGGGGGGCGGGATACGCGGCCACACGGCCTATCTCCACCTTAAAATTTCAGGCATGGCCGTATAGCTAAGAGTAGAACCGTAGCCATACGTCATTGCAACGATTTTAAACCCACTTCCCATTGTCAAATCGTTATAAAACATATACCATTCGATTCAGCCTCATTATGCTTAGTAATGCGAATGACTTTCAGAACAATAGGTCAAATATCTTGACCTCAGGTCACGAAAAGGTCAAAATTTCAACATTGCAGCGTTTGGGCAAGAAAAAAGTTACCATTACAGCACTGGTGAAAACAGTCCGTGGCGGGACAAAGGTTACGTCAAAGCCTACCTTTATGTAGGCAGGCAGTCGCGGCAAAACGTACAAATTTCTAGTAAATAATTTCATGATTGGACGAAGCGAAACCATTTTTAGTGTTAGAAAACCATTTTAAATAAATAGATGATGAATTTTAATTAACTTTAATTTCATTTCATTAAATTAATTTATCTTAAAACGTAAAATTGAAATTACTTTTTAAGATAAATTAATTTAATTCGTATAATAAAATATATGAAAATAGTGTCGTATATCCTAACATATAATTTGAATGGTAGCATTTCTTTAATAGAAATACTAATTCGATCTTGGCATGAATGTATTGGCGGATGGTTGGCGCATTGGTTGGTTTCGCGTGCCAGTGACCGAGGGTTCGAAGCTCTTTTGAATCAAATTATCTTTATCGTTATTTGCGTTCATGTAACTCCTTTTACTACTTCATTAGTTGATTTTCACAAAAACTTGTGGAAATTTTGTTTTAATGAATACGTGTCGAGTACAGCCTCTAATTTTAGAAAATTCAAAGCGTATTTTAAAAGTGGGCCTCTGCTGTTCGTAATTCTCCGGGGTCTTGTTTCCCCAGATTAGTATCAATATCCCCCGTCTCACTGATCCCTCGTGGGTGAAGGAAACCTATTTATTCGAGCAGTGGACATACCATCAATGGAACAATTTATTTGGTTGGCGAAGTATGCTAAACGGAATACCAACCAACAAACACTTTATTGACGTATTGACGTGGGTTGTCGGGTTAATTAAGATTATTAGGTGAGGTAAATTTAGGATAAATTAGATTGACCTTTTAATACAGGTGTCGAAACAATGTATTCTCAAAGTTTGGAGTACGTCTTACTTATTAATTTACCTGATACTTAAATCTTAAACTATACATCTCCTAAAATAACAAAATGTAAATTGGTGAAGTTAGATTAGTGGTACTTAGACATTTTAGTGAGGGCCGCTCAGTGGTACTCAGGCATTTTGGTGAGGGCCGTTCAGTGGTACTCAGACATTTTGGTGAGGGCCGCTCAAATTATTTATTATTAATATTAAAGATAAATATTACAAAAAAATATTAATAATATCGCCACAACGCGATAGCCTATTCGCCGCATGTGGCGAATGGCGAACGTATTGGACGCCGCTGCTCTAAAGCGACCAATGGTTTTGCTTCCAACAGGTCAAAATAAAAACCCCAACATTTGGAGGACACAGCCGAACACTATCCTAAGCCAGTCTAAGATATGGGGATTGAATGCAAAGACGAGTCCATTGCGCGTATAATGTATTTGTCTCAACCCATTTCGCCTTTTAAAAGGGACATAGTTTCCCCTATTGGTGGCATTACCATTCGTCTCAGTGCCCTCAGTCGGGTGAAGGACCGCTAAACGGGTCAACGAAACAACCATTTGGAGGGCATATTTGAGACAAAGAACTCGGGAATAGCGGCGGCGCCCTTATCAATCTACTCATCCTATTTTCTGAGAAGTGGTTTAGGGGGAGTCAAGGACTTTCTTAAAATGTCTCCTAAATTAACAATGACGGTTACGACCTTGAAACAAATTTTATTTACTTCTTTTCATTAAATAATTGCGAAGTTTCTTTATCGGTTTTTGCATCATTTCATACTTTCTGTCCAACGAGAACTTAAATCTCGTACGCCAGTTTTGATGCTAAAAAGAATATCACGCGACAATTTCACTATACCATTAACGCCAATTTGGAAATAAAAAGAGAAAAATTGAAGCGTGGACAAAGTTCAATAATTATTTTCCCACGAGAAACGCGATCCATCGGATATTGACTTAATTTCACGGTGAACCTTTTCCACTGTAACGGAAGTAAATAAACCACCCGCATAGTTTTATCCTCTCTGAATCATAAATATTAACAAATACTACTTTTTATTCTTGGAAGTAACCTCTCCCCCGGATGATGACGTGGTTTAGGGCGGGAAATAAGAAGAATTTTGCTACATCCATTTTCCTCTCTTGAAATTTGGGTAAATCCTTTGGCATAATATGGCCTTATAAATCGGGTTGCCGTTAAGGCCAAATATCATTGTCCACTTTACTTCAGTCGAACAAAGTTGGATAACTCGTTTCTTTACTATTTATAATTTTAACTAATAATAATTTCAAATTTTAAATAATTGTATTTGTGTTAAAGAAACTTGTCTGGTTTCGTGCTGGTTTCGTATCGGATAAAGAAGAAAAATAATCTAAATAAGGTAATGTAAGTGTATCGAAGTTTATTTACATTAAGGCTAATTAGTGATAAAATATAGTTTACTTTTTAATTAAAATTATTGTTTTGAAAATTGTGTCACGAGTACAGTTTTTTATGCTCATTCTAAATATGCAACTCATTTTTGGCCGAAATGAATAGTTAACATTTTATTGGCGTTTGTTTGCAGGAATAATGCCAGCTTCTGCATACAGACTCGCATAAACAGTAATTTTTGTTGTTATTAATGTTCCACGATCAATTGAATGCCCGATTAGATTAATTGAATGCCCGGTTAGGTTAATTGTACGCCCTTGACGATTCGTTAGGTTGTCATAATATTTTCGGTGCTACTATAGCGTGATTCCTACCTCGATTCGGCGGTCTACCTTTTAATTATAGCTTCTTACCTTGTTTACTAATTGCTTGTTTACATTCCAATGTCCATCGCCCTTGACGATTGGTTAGGTTTAGTCATGATATTTTCGTTAGTTTTAACGAAAATATCGTGACTAAACCTAACTAATCGTAGGTAGACCACATACTATAGTAGCACCGAAACTATTTTTTAAATAAATAAAATTGAATAATAAATAGCATTTTATATTTATTATATTTTCATTTATACCTTGGATAGGAATCACACACTACAGTACTGTAGTTTCGAACCAAAACGGGTAGGAATCACCCTATCTAAGTAAAGAAAATATCACGACTTAACCTAACCAGTCGTCAAGGGCGTACAGTTGACCTAACCGGGCATTCAGTTGACCTAACCGGGCATTCAGTTGACCTAACCGGGCATTCAGTTGACCGGAGGCAACTCGCAAGTAGATAGATTACAGCACTGCATTATCATACGCTCACACTACAACAATAATATTCGCACTAAAGTAGGTGCAAAAAGCAGGCAACAAATAAACATTAATAACAACAAAAATTACTGTTTTTTGTGAATTCGTATGGAGAAGCTGGGGATCTTTTCCGTTTGACTGCCGCCATTGAAATATAATTTAACTTTTTGTATTTTGTATTTTAACTGAAATGTCTTGATGATACAAAATAAGTTACTTTATAAAAAAGCTTTTCTTAATTTCCCCTTCAAATTTTGTTTCTTATAAACAATTTTAATTACTTTCAAGATCCATGCTTAATTTTTAAGTTTTAATCGCGTACTCAGAAAAATAAGGGGATCACCTGAAGATCAGGGCCTCCAGCCTTCTTTAGTTAGCTTTATAAGGCTAACTAACAAAAATATCACGACCTGACCTAACCTAACCAATCGTCAAGGTCGTACAGTTGACCTAACAATTAGTTAGGTTAGGTCGTGATATTTTCGTTAGTTAGCCTTATAAGGCTAAATAAAGAAGGCTGGGGGCACTCACCTCTCTTATGTTTCAATGGCGGCAGTCAAACGGAAAAGATCCGAAGCTGGCACTATTCCTGCAAACAAACGCCAATAAAATGTTAAATATTTATTTCCGGCAAAAATGAGTTTCATACTTCAAATCAGCATAAAAAACTGTACTAGCGACAAAATTTTCAAAAAAATTTGACACAGTCCAAATTTTTAATAAGATCCTCATATTTTCCAAAATTCATATTTTCAATATTTATATGCGTAATATAAAAGTCGTTTTATTAATAATTAAACGTACGATATTTGGGTTAAATTCGGTCGGTGATCGCCCATTTCATCCATCGAACCAGTCAGGGTAAGTCTGACGTCTGGGTTAGGTTACACTGGATTAGGAGGTCGTTTTAACTTGGTTAGTTATTTCCACTTGACCAACTTTCTGCCAGTCAGGGGATCTGGAAAATAGGTGGCCCCGAAACTGAATATTTACTGATTTTTTCGAAGTACAAAAAGTCGCTAATTCAAGTGGTGAATAATAATTTCCAAAGTATTTTCACTTAAGACTAAAATAGTTCAAAGTCCTTTTTGAAGGAGCTGTACGACTGAATCGGTCCTGGAAGTCTGCACGAATATTTTCACTGATTTTGCCATTAAGTGGTCCCTCAAGGACCCACGTACTAACCAATACGCGTTGTTCAGTCGTATAATTGCTGCTATCACGCATTTCAAATGGGTCTGAAAGAAAAACGAAAATCAGTTAGTATTTTACCGGGTTGACGAGACATTGTGGACACCCTGTAGAGAGAGCAGTTCTAAAAATGCTGCACAAACTGGCCTTTGAATTTGCCCGATATCCGCTCTGAACCGTGCTGCGAAATTTGTTTTGGTTCCGAACTGCTCAAACCCGTTTTAGTTTCAACGTATAAAGGTGTGGATCGGACCCAAAAGAGTCTTACAAATTAACACCATTTTACTCGAACCGTTTCAACAAAATATCTCTAGATCCAAAATCACACTTAATTCATTTTTATATTACGACTACACATCATCACATTTTTAGTGGGCCTTTTCCAAAATTTGGACTCTTTCCTATTTTGTTGAAAATAAAATATTTAATGTAGATTTCTACGCTCATTTCAAAATTGTAAGTCTTTGGAGAAATTATTATTATTTTAAAAGTTACGGTGTTCTAATTTACGTATAGTTACTATTTTAAAAGTTACTGTAGAAAGTCTTTTGCATGTATATAGTGATTTGTCATATTGTTAATACTATTTCTGATAAATTTCAGCTTTTCTATAGATATTAGATAACGTTAAAACTAACGAAAATATCACGACTTAACCTAACCAATCGTCAAGGGCGTACAATTAACCTAACCGGGCATTCAATTAATCTAACCGGGCATTCAGTTGACCTAACCGGGCATTCAGTTGACCTGATTGATACCTACTCGCGCGAATTCATGTGGCGACAGAAAAAAATAACGGTTGAAATCTATTCACACAAATACTTAGTGACATCAGCCAATATTACTAAAGAATACAATAACTCTCGTATTAGTTTTCAGTTGTATTCTTATAGTTTTTGACTTAATACAAAATTACAATAACAAACATAACTTTTGAACCGCTCATTTCTCAAAAAAAAAACTTACATTTTTGAAATCAGCGTAAAATCTACATTAAATATCTTGTTTTCAGAAAAAGAGGAAACAGTCGAAATTTTGGAAAAGCTCCTTTTTAGTTTACATCGTAGGCCCTACCCTAAATTGTAAGTTTTGTTAGCTGGTTTAGTGCTAAAGAATTGCATCGTCCACAACGCGTTATATTAATTACATTACGGCTCCATCGTGGCCAGTATCGTAACACCACTTCCCATCGATCAGCAGTGAAACCGAGCGACATTTTTGGGGTCTGGCTATTAGTTGTCCTCCGCTTTCCAAATGACGTAGCGACCCGTGGTTAGGATCTCGCGTAAAAGCTTTGCTTTGGTAGGTTCCCTCCATCATATAGCTTAGCCTTAGAATGTTGCGAAGGAGGTTAAACAACCCCATCGAACAACAACAACAACAACAAATAATTACACTAATTGTAATGGGATGTCGCAGAAGCGCGGTTCATAAATTATCTTAAAAACAATCGTAAAACGAGGGATTACTATTACGATATCTACGTGTCTGCTCGATGTACGTTATCTACATTACGTTACGAGCGTGCTACAATTCATATACTGTACACCAGTCTTTCTCAACCGGGTATCTTAGTCACACCAGCCAGTGTGACAACAATGTGGTGTGACCAGACACTGTGACCAAAAATGTGTAGTGTGACTGATATCAGTGCTGTGACCGATATCAGTGCTGTGCCCACGTAACGTAACTAATGCTAACAACTAAACGCTAAACTGTAAAGCAGCGGTTCTTAACTGGGGATGAATTGCTGGAATATGAAAGAGGAAATGAGAGATTTTGAAATTGTCCATCAAGACCTTTAAAAATATAATAGATTGGGTAAATATTGGCTGAAGACATCACCCGAAATTACATACCAGATAATTATGTTGATTTATTGTTGTAATGTGTTTTAAGAGAATCTGTTATCCGTTTTTTTGCAATTGACCACGTTTTGAGATTAGTCATTTTTTTTTTCGAAGAAATGTACATTGTGGCGCAAACGTCGCGCACCATAGAATAAATTACATTTCAGCATTCGAACTAGTGACCATTAATTTGAAAACGCTTTCCGATTTGCTGTACATATGATGTTAATTACTGTTTGTTTGGCGTCTACGTTGAATAACTCGGAGATAGATCAATTAAAAGAAAAAATTAGATTTTACTGTTCCATGATCAGCGTCAGCGAGCTGAAAAGTGTTCAGACGTCATGTGTACAGCGAATCAAAAATTATTTTCAATTTAATGGTCATTATTTCGAATACTGACTGGTATTTACCCTGTGGTGCACGACTTTAGCGTTTTACTGTAATTTACCCTATGGTGCCCGACTTCTGCTCCATCCTGTAAAATATCGAAAGCTGCTCAATTTTCCCAAAACGGATAGCAGATTCTGTTAAGCAAGCGAAAGCAAGACGAGCATTACGGTGGTGTGGGAGCAATTCCGGTCCCATTGCTGAAGCTCTAGCATGTAAGCCACTTTCCATAAGTCTCCTTCTAACGGTTCGCTCCGATACACTGACGTCTCGAGACCTTTCCAGCTCATTGCGGACGTTTGTGGCAGTCAAGCGACGATCTCGCAAAACACACACGACGATAAAACGATCGTCACGGGCAGATGTGCAGCGCGATCTTCCAGATCTTCGTCTTCGGGTGTACTCTCCTGTCTCCACATAACGTTGGTAGACACGTCGAACCGTTGTTCTTGGAATTCCTAGCACATCGGCGACGTAACGCTGGCTCCGACCATCTTCAATTAGGGCGACGACTCTTGCGACGTTCACGGCACTCAAATCGATTGTAAATGTCCAATTCTGAAACCCAAAAGAATTAGAAGTCTATCTGTTACTAAATGCAAATGCCTACTACCACTAGTGGAAGAAGAAAGTGGCACTAGCAGTCTAAGAGCAACTTAATGCCAGACTGTCGAATTCTTAAAAGTCGTCGAAAATTCGTTACAGCTAAGTGTGTTCGCAGCTGACGTTGTTTTGTCTCGTTATTTGGTTGCCTCATAGACTATATTTTCGAATTTTAAAACTTTTATAAACAGAAGCTTGCCCACTTTTTTGCTTTTCGCGATATTCCAAGTGGGCCGATTTTTCGAAAGCGCTTGAACACCATTCTGTGTTTCCTTTCTTCGTGGTTTTATTCATCATATATATATATATATATATATATATATATGATGAATAAAACCACGAAGGAAAGGAAACACAGAATGGTGTTCAAGCGCTTTCGTCTAATGACATCCTCAGGAACACTGAGGTACATAAAGAGTTACAGCCTATATATAGGTCACAGAATATATATATATATATATATATATATATGTGTGTGTGTGTGTATATAGGAAAGAGTTGGAGCCCACATTGAATTTTAGAGAAAACCTACCATGTATGCCTACCTTTTCATATTATTTCTTCTGAAATAAATGGATAATATACGTATTTTTTTACCAATCCAAAATAGGGAGCTACTTTCCGCCCACCCTGTATATACACAATAAACGGAAAAATTAAAATTAAAGGATTGTGGGAGGAGCATACAAATTTGTAAGGAAAAACTACCGATTTTAGCACTTTGCTCGAATCCAACACAAGATCAAATGAATTGTTTCCAACCAATGTTATAGTTAATTAAAAAAAAAATAATAAATTTAAAAATAAAACTTATAAGAGGAGCATACAAATTTATACTGGAAATCTGCCCAGGTTTTAGCACTCTGCCCTTCTTGTCTAAGTTCGATATATATAAAAATAAATTGAAAAATAAAAGTTATTAGAGTAGCATACAAGTTTACCAAAGGTTTAGCGTTCTACCCTTCTTGTCTAAATCCATTCTGAACGAATTCAAAACAACAGGATCGAGTTGAAAAAGACCTTTGCTTATTTATGTTGAAGTTATTTGTAAGTTGGATAATGGCAGACTCAAGAATATTTCTATTAACAATGTTGCTAGAGTGAAACAAAACTGTAGCATTATTCCAATCAATACAGTGGGATAACTCTGACAAATGGACAAAAAGGGCACTGGACGACTGTCCCGCTCTAACGGAATATTGATGCTGTTTTATACGTGTGTGCAAATCCTTTCCCGTCTGACCTATGTAAAAGGAATCACATTGTTTACAACCAATTTTATAGATAATGCCTGAATTATTGGTAGCCTGGTAGGGCTATTTTTTACTATGATATTTTTCACAATATTGTTATATGAAAATACTACATTAATATCCAAAAGTTTAAGTACATTAGCAATGCCTAAAAAGCCCGGGGAAAATGGAAGTACTAAAATATTATTTGACAAAGTACGAGTATTATTATTTACACGATAGAAAGTTCGTTTTGCCTTGTTGAGACAAGATTCCATAAACGCAGATGGATAACACAGATCACTTCCAATACTGTTGATTTTTTCCAATTCGGCATCGATGTATTCCGGACTGGCGATCCTAAGGGCGCGGAGAAACATTGAAGAAAAAATGGCATTCTTAGTCGGGGTGTCATGTCCAGAGTAAATGTGTACGTACCTTACCTTACAACCTTACAAAGGTTCCGCGCGATGATTTCTCATTTCGCGAAGGTCAAGCTTGTCGCCCCTCCTCTCGAGTTGGCCTGGTGAAGTAGTGAGTTGGATTCTTGCGCTCTCCACCTCACATAGCCAGGTACGCCCGGCTCATCGGGGATTGTTCTGAGCCAGGCGTCTAGTCTTCTTTTGAAGATTTCCACTGCAACTCCCTTCGTGTTTCTTAGGTCTTTGGGCAACTGATTAAACAGTTTTGGTCCTCTCACTACCAAACTATTTTCTTTCAGGGTTGAGGGTGTTCCCTGTCTCGCCTTCAATTTGGGAATACGACACAGTCTACCGCTTCTACTTTCCACCGTTGTTTGGGGAGTTATGGGATTCAGAGTAAGATTAGGGACTAGTTTCTCCATTATTTTCCAAGTGTAAATAATGGTGTATCTCGCTCTCCTCCTTTCCAGTGAATATAGGTCTAGTTCTCGTAACCTTTCCCAGTAATTTAGTTCTTTGCACCCATTGATCTTGGCTGTGAAACTTCTTTGGATCCCTCCTGCTGTCTAATGTTTTCTTTTATATGGGGAAGTTAGGACCGAGCAGTATTCTAATTTGGGTATGATCAGGGTTTTCAGTAGAGGAATCATTACATTCCTATCCCTTCGTTTAAAGGTTCTCAATATCTGACCCGTTATTCTCTTTGCTCTGTTTACTGCTATCTTATTTGGTGTTTCAAATTTCGCATCATCTGTCATTACAACCCCTAAATCTTTTGCTCTGGAATTTCTCTGAATTTCCTGTCCATTTGGGGTATAATATTCCATAGACTTTAGGTCTTCTCTTTTTCCATACCGTAATAGCTGAAATTTCTCGGTGTTAAACTTCATATTGTTGTCTTCAGTCCACTTGTAGATTTTGTTTATGTCGGTTTGTAGAGATCCTATGTCTTCTGGGTTTCTTATTTTTCTACTGATCTTTGTGTCATCCGCAAAGGATGTTACTGTGCTGTCTCTGGTAACGTCCTCATCTATGTCAGTTAGCATGATTGTGAAGAGTAGTGGAGCTAATACTGTTCCTTGTGGTACCAAGCTGAGGACCTCTGATTCTGATGAAGATACTCCTTGTACTGTAACGACTTGCCTCCGCTCACTAAGGAAATTATATATCCATTTCCCTACTTTTCCTGTTATTCCCATATATTTCAGTTTATGTATTATGATTCCGTGGTCACACTTGTCGAACGCTTTAGCAAAGTCTGTGTATAGTACATCATAGTTTTCATTACTTTCAAGTGAATCAATAATGTTGTTGTAGTGTTCCATTAGTTGTGATAGGCATGATCTGCTGATCGAAACCCGTGTTGGTTGTCATTGAATTTTTTCTGAGTTTCCAAAAAGTCAGATTTTCTGTCTAACTATTCTTTCAAATATTTTAGTGAGATGAGATGTAAGCGACACTGGCCTATAGTTTTTGGCCTGGGATCGATCTCCTCCTTTATATATTGGGACTATGTTCGCGCTCTTCAGGATGCCCGGTATTTTTCCCGTGTCTAATGATCGTCTCCATATCCAGTATAGGGGCTCAGCGATTGCATTCTTGCAGTTTTTGATCAGTGTGGCATTCCACTTATCCGGTCCTGCCGCTGAGTGTGTTTTTAGTTTCCCTATGGTTTGTGTAATATCATCCGTCGTAAAGTCGAAATCCGTTATACTTTCCCTTGTGGTTCTTCTTCAAAGAACGCGTTTCTATCGCAAATCAATTTTTCAGTTTTTGGGATACTGAAAGATGATTCATACTGAGCTTTTAATATTTCAGATACTTCTGTGAGATCATCAGATAAATCACTGTTCTCATTTTTTAAAGGTCCGTAGGACAAATTTTTTTTTTTTCCGATAGATACTAAACTTAAAACCTGGGCTTTCCCTATGTACATGCACATCCAAAAACAGGATTGAGTTGTCTTGTTCCACTTCTAAAGTAAACTTAATGGAGGGGACTTGATCATTTAACTGAAGGAGAAAGTCATCCAGGTCACGATTCATGGGCCAGATACACAAAGTATCGACGTACCGCAACCATGGGATGCCACTCCCCAGGATTCTCGGAATGTAAGTAATTTCGAAAAACTCCATATAAATATTGGAGAGGAGGGGCGACAAGGGTTGCCCATGGCCATTAGGGCATATCATACTCTGGGTTCAGGGTTGAAATTTTGGAAAAATAAAGTGGTAATATGTATTCCTATGTAAAAATTAATTCTAAGATGGGTTTATTATTTGCAACTTTTCCGAAAAATCTCTTTTTCATGGTCAAAATCGCGATTTTCTTATTTGAAGGCTGCCTAACGCAGCCTCAGGGCACCCAAACCAAAGCGCGCAGCTGTTCTGCATATGATTTAGTCTAAAAGCTGCTTTTCTGACCTCAACCTTGCTTTCTTGCGTGTTTCAACACCTCTGGGTGCTGAAATTTTTTTTGATTTCACGTAAAACTTAAGAAATTTAAGTTTTTCTTCAAAGAATAGGCGCGGCTCATCAGCTCTATTCTGATCGAGTAACGGGAGACTTGCCACCTCCACGTGTAGGTTTACACGCCTGTTCTTCCTGGATCCCTGAAAAGCGTGGCCTCATAAGATCTTATATTATGATCTTATGAGGACTTTCAGCTCTTATGAGCATTAACGATGGCTTCAGCATCTTCATCAGCCACTCAAACCTGAAAAGCTCTTAAGTATGTCCTGCTTCGATCTGAACACTGGGAGCATTTCTTGATACACAGCTTGGGAAGCAGTTGAGACTTCCTGTACAGCTCTCTCGCAGGACTGAGTATGAACAGAAAAAGCGTCCACTTTGAGTGGAGTTTTCCTGAGGTCCTCGAGCTCAGTCAAGGTCATCTTGCAGGTGAAAATAGGCTCGTAAATATTCTCTGATTCCCAGTTGATGAGATCCTCAGGTGAAGTAGCTTGCAGATTGACTTTGGGATTTTTATGGGGCCTCACTGTCGTATCACCAAAGTCTCTTCCTTCTCTGATCTTCTCTATCTGGTTCCTCAGCAGCCTCAGGCTTAAAAAAACGTGTGCAGGACCAAATTTGAGGTGGTGCTTCACTCTGATGTCGTAGTACATTTTGAAGTAGAAGTTAAGGCAGAACTTCACGAGGACCTCTAGCCTCCTCAACACCTCCCCCTTCAGTCCGTGCTCCCTCATCCACAATAGCAAGATGGCCTGTGCAGTAGTGAGCCACCTGGATCGGTTCAGAGGTCCGCACTTGAGACCAGCCAACTGTGGACTGAGACTTCCTGACTTGATGGCTTTGATCAGAAGATAGCAGTTGTGCTGGTCTGTGGAGAGAGATTTGACTATCTCTACTGGCAGCTCTATGATATCTTCAAGTTCCTTCTACTGGTTTGAAGTTGAAGTTGACCTCAAGTTCATTCACTTTCTCAAGAAGTTTTCCAATAGGCCCACTGAAGCCTGACCGGGGAGTTACAGGGCCGTCCAGCTTGATGATTAAGTGCCTCAGGGGGAGCTCGTTCACATGGAGCTGACAGATCATCCAGTGGCACTTGCGACCCAGCATCTTCTCCAATAGGGCTATGGCGCCTCCAGACCACCCCGTGTTGGTGTTGGTAGAGTCTCCTCTAATCATTACAAAGCTCTCGTCAGCTCCGTGATCCAGAAGCCACTCATGCAGGCCCTGAGCGATCTTATGAGCAGTGTTTTCTCCTTCCTCAGGTTCCTCAGGAGTGAAATGGAAGAGGTACTTTCCTTGAGGTTCCCACGTGATAGTGTAATGCTCCTCGATCACTTTGCCAGGATGAAATCTCCCTGTCACTTCGTCATATTTCAACACCTTTGTGTTCCTATCCTGCTTGCCATCAAAGAATATCCCAGAGATCTTCTCCTCCTCTGACCTCTGCGTGAGAGCTTCAACTGATGAGGCCATTACTTCCTCCTTGGCCCTCCAGACTTTCATGCCATCTATGGCCAAGTAAGCCTTGTCTTTGGAAAGATGACCGGCCTTGATGAGGTCGTTCAGGAAGTCAGTGGCAACTGCGGCTGCCGAACATTTGCCACCCTGTACCTTAAGCTGTAGCCTCAGCATTGCCAGAGCCTTCTTTTGCGGCTTCTTCCAAGTTTGGCTCGTCCTCCTCAAAGTCTTTCATGAGAGAATGTTGAACTTCGCCTTCTACGTCCAAATGGTTACAAAGATTCAAATGGAGTAGATTTTTTTTCTTATGTACAGTATGTATGTATTAAACCTGTGTAAGAGTTAAGCAAAGTTAATGTGTCTAAATGGCAACAAATTACGTCAAAGGGTTAAAAATATGAGGTTGTGTTCAATTGAATATTCGGTATTTCAACATAGAACAGAAAATCGCAATTTTGAACATAACACGATTTTTGGGAAAAGTTGCAGAAAAGAAACCCCTCTTAGAATTAAATTTTACATAAAAATACATATTAGCCAGAGTGAAATTCGGACCCCGAAAAGTATGATATGCCCTAATGGCCATCCCAAAAACTTGTTGATAATACTCGTTATTGAAATTGAATTTACAGTCTTTGATGCAAAGCTTAATAAGTTCCAAAACAATGTGTGCAGGTAGTGCAGGTCATACTTATGCTTGACTTTCTCTCCCGAGAATTACATATCGTCAATCGCCACTTTTGTAAACAATGAACAAACGTCAAAACTGATCAATCTATCGTTGGTTTCAGTACGTGCATTATTCAATTTTTCAGTAAGATCCATGGAATTTTTTACATGTGAATCAGAGATAGTTCCGAGAATGAGGGACAAGACTTTGACAAGCCATGTGGAGAGTTTATAAGTAATAAAGCCCACCGAGCTAATAATAGGGCGCATAGGGTTGGCAGGTTTGTGGGTTTTAATAAGACCGTAAAGGTAGGGCAGAGAAGGTGAAGTGGACATGAAAAGCGGAATTAAGTCCTTATGATCTTTGAGAATGCGTTTCAAGCCACTATTGAATGATTTGATGACGTCATCCTGCGGGTTCTTCCTAAGTTTGCTATATGTGGCGCTGTGGCGGGGTCCTGGAGAAGCTCGTTCATCTTTCTGATGTAGTCCACTTTGTCCATAATAATTATGGTGTTAGCCTTGTCTGCTTTAGTAATATGGAGCTCCCCATCTTTTTTTAATTGTGAGAGGCTATTGCGAAAACGTTTAGAAAAGTTATTTTCGTAACTACTATTCGCCGCACTATAAACAAGGCCTTTAACTATGTTAAACAAAGACTGAGGGAGATTACATTGTTTTTCAAAACAAGCGAGACTGTAACAAATTTGTAAAGGAGAAGGTTTTTTAACAATAAAAAAGGACATACCATATCCAAGGGCACTTTTTGCATCGTCACTAATGTTTTTCGAAGAAAGGTTCAAAACACACTTTGAGCTTGCTTTTTTACTCCACTGACTATTTCGAATGAGACTTTTAATTTTGCGATCCAAAATGTTACGAAGTGAAGAAGTTCTCCGACGCAACTCGTTGTAAACTTCATCAAACAAAGGTTGGATCCACGGTTGGGGAATAACGGTCACAAAATTACGTTTGGCAATGCCTAAATTTTTGAAGGCGGACCACTCATTTTGTCTGGTGACTTCAATATGTTTCTTTAAAATTAATCTGCTGAAGTTGTTGAACGGATGGTCGTCAATTTGTCTGAGGCGAATCGGAAGGAGGGATTTGGGAAGAACTTGCTCCTCTAGACAATTAGTAAGAAACTTTCGTCGGATACGAATTGCATGCCCCTTCATTAATGTAGAAGAAAACACGGACACAAACGGAGACAAGAGAGGGAACAGCAAGCCGAAGGAACGTGGTGTTCATTATATGAAAATTATTTCACGAAAGTAACACGTGAAAAATATTTATGATGAATAAAACCACGAAGGAAAGGAAACACAGAATGGTGCTCAAGCGCTTTCGTCTAATGACATCCTCAGGAACACTGAAGTACATAAAGAGTTACAGCCTATATATAGGTTACAGAAAAAAAAAATATATATATATACAATAAACGGAGAAATAAAAATACAAATTAAATATTAAAGGATTGTGGGAGGAGCATACAAATTTGTAAGGAAAAACTACCGATTTTAGCACTTTGCTCGAATCCAACACAAGATCAAATGAATTGTTTCCAACTAATGTTATACTTAATTAAAAAAAATAATAAATTTAAAAATAAAAATGAAACAAGAAACTTATAACTTACTGGAAATCTGCCCAGGTTTTAGCACTCTGCCCTTCTTGTCTAAGTTCGATATATATATAAAAATAAATTGAAAAATAAAAGTTATTAGAGTAGCATACAAGTTTACCAAAAGCTTAGCGTTCTACCCTTGTCTAAATCCGTTCTGAACGAATTCAAAACAACAGGATCGAGTTGAAAAAGACCTTTGCTTATGTTGAAGTTATTTGTAAGATGGGGAGCTCCATATTACTAAAGCAGACAAGGCTAACACCATAGTTATTATGGACAAAGTGGACTACATCAGAAAGATGAACGAGCTTCTCCAGGATCCCGCCACATACAGCAAACTTAGGAAGAACCAGCAGGATGACGTCATCAAATCATTTAATAGTGGCTTGATACGCATTCTCAAAGATCATAAGGACTTAATTCCGCTTTTACTCGGGACATGACACCCCCACTAAGAAGGCCATTTTTTCTTCAATGTTTCTCCGCGCCCTTAGGATCGCCAGTCCGGAATACATCGATGCCGAATTGGAAAAAATCAACGGTATTGGAAGTGATCTGTGTTATCCATCTGCGTTTATGGAATCTTGTCTCAACAAGGCAAAACGAACTTTCTATCGTGTAAATAATAATACTCGTACTTTGTCAAAGAATATTTTAGTACTTCCACTTTTCCCGGGCTTTTTAGGCATTGCTAATGTACTTAAACTTTTGGATATTAATGTAGTATTTTCATATAACAATACTGTGAAAAATATCATAGTAAAAAATAGCTCTACCAATAATTCAGGCATTATCTATAAAATTGGTTGTAAACAATGTGATTCCTTTTACATAGGTCAGACGGGAAAGGATTTGCACACACGTATAAAACAGCATCAATATTCCGTTAGAACGGGACAGTCGTCCAGTGCCCTTTTTGTCCATTTGTCAGAGCTATCCCACTGTATTGATTGGAATAATGCTTGTTTTGTTTCACTCTAGCAACATTGTTAATAGAAATATTCTTGAGTCTGCAATTATCCAACTTACAAATAACTTCAACGTAGGCAAAGGTCTTTTTCAACTCGATCCTGTTGTTTTGAATTCATTCAGAACGGATTTAGACAAGAAGGGTAGAACGCTAAACCTTTGGTAAACTTGTATGCTACTCTAGTAACTTTTATTTTTCAATTTATTTTTATATACATCGAACTTAGACAAGAAGGGCAGAGTGCTAAAACCTGGGCAGATTTCCAGTATAAATTTGTATGCTCCTCTTATAAGTTTTATTTTTATTTTTAAATTTATTATTTTTTTTTAATTAACTATAACATTGGTTGGAAACAATTCATTTGATCTTGTGTTGGATTCGAGCAAAGTGCTAAAATCGGTAGTTTTTCCTTACAAATTTGTATGCTCCTCCCACAACCCTTTAATTTTTAATTTGTATTTCTCCGTTTATTGTATATATATATATATTTTTTTTTCTGTAACCTATATATAGGCTGTAACTCTTTATGTACTTCAGTGTTCCTGAGGATGTCATTAGACGAAAGCGCTTGAGCACCATTCTGTGTTTCCTTTCCTTCGTGGTTTTATTCATCATAAATATTTTTCACGTGTTACGTTCGTGAAATAATTTATTTATATATATATATATATTATATATATATATATATATATATATAATGCGCCTCGGTGGTGTAGTGGTTAGCATCGCTGATTACAAATCCATCGGCCCCGGGTTCGAGACCCGACGGCAGCCGGCGCGCAGCAAAACCTAACTGTTCATCCTTCCACACAATAAAAGAAAGTGGTTGGTAGATAAATGGGTACCCTAGGTGGCCTAGTGGTTAAGACGCTGGGCTGCTGATGGGGCGTGGTTCGGATTCAACGTTACACTGTAGGTCTAAGGTGGAGTGAAAAGCTTGACCTTCGTCAGAATGAACAATTCGGGCGGAAGCTAACCAAAGGTTACCAAAGGTATATATATATATATAATATAGATATATATATATACATTATAACTGCAAACACGCAGTATAATTAACGTAAAGAACGACGCTTTGTATAGGAGAATATTCCTCGCAAGACGAGAGCGAAAGAACGAAACAAATGAAAAAATGAGGTAACCTCCCGGGAATCGAACCCGGGATCTTCCGATTGCCGGTCAGATATGATAACCATTACACCACGGGCCTCACAATCAAATGTCGTAATTCCTCTACATGCGCGCAGAAACCAATGCCCCAAAGGGGCACCTCTCGCATGCCGTAACATTATATACATTATAACTGCAAACATGTAGAGGAATTACGACATTTGATTGAGTGAGGCCCGTGGTGTAATGGTTATCATATCTGACCGGCAATCGGAAGATCCCGGGTTCGATTCCCGGGTGGTTACCTCATTTTTTCATTTGTTTCGTTCTTTCGCTCTCGTCTTGCGCGGAATATTCTCCTATACAAAGCGTCGTTTTTTACGAAAGTATAGCTTTACAAGTTTACAGGCTCAAATCTACTATTTAGATATAATTATAATATTTCTATAAAAGACTTAATAAGGGAGCCTACAAACTAACACATTCTGTCTTATATTTTTAGTATTTCAATACATAATCTGGGAAAAGAGTTATGACTGTAATGTTGTTACAACATTCTGGCACTGATGTCTTTGTAAGCGAGAATAATAATAATAATAATAATAATAATACGCATAGAGAGTAGGTAATTTCTGTTGGCATATTATTAAATTACAAATATAGTAATCGTGCATGTCACGTCTATGTAACAGTTATTACGATATGGTATTTTTAAAACATTAGCTAATAATTATATATAAATGATAATGGAGAAATTGATTTGTGTATATCATATTTATATTGAAAATGTTGAAATGAATAATGGAACTGCGTATGATGAATATGAAGCGAAACTAAAGAGGAAATAGGTAATAAGAAGGATAATAAAAATGTTAATGACGACAACAGCATTGATTGATTAATAATAAAGAATAAAAGAGGAATAAAGAGAAGGGGTGACTTCGCAAACTCGGCCCGCAATTTGTTAAGTTTTAATTCTTTTATAAAAGATGAATGAAGAGTAAATGATTTTTAAATTCTTCATCATCGTAACTTTTCCTCCAAATAAGTACGAGAAGAATTTGTACTAAAGTACATTGAAGAGTATAATAAATTAATAATAATAATAATAATTTGTCTTTAATATATTCACTCTTCGTATACGTTATTCGACGTTCGTCAACTATTTTATCGTCCATAATTATTACTCGTATATTTTCCATTTATTATAATCGAGTGAAGCTGTTTTGTAATTGAACATTATTAATTAAGGAGCAAGTTCCACTTGAAATACGTGTTCAAATTTTAATATACAGTACGCACTTCCTTAAAGATTTGTCATGTATGGCCATAATAGGCACTCGTATTTATTTTCCTAATAATAATAATAATAATAATAATAATTCTCTTTTAGTTTATGATTAAAGGAACGGTTAATGATGTAATCACACGCGCTTCCATATGGAGTTATGTTATACAGTATGTCGGGTGTGAAAAGACTAGAGAAAAGTATAACGTTTTTAGGTGTATTTATGGTGAGAAAATGTAATGTCGTTAATATAAACGGGAATTTTGAGTTTGACCTACATTTTCATACGAGTTGATGAAAGATAGAGTAGTTCGTGATGAAGCGCAACTTTTATTTTTTCCGTCGATGATAATATTGAAGCCCGCATATTGGAAACTTTTCCCGCTATGAGAATTGTGAAAGTCATTTATATAGATAAAAAATAGTAGGGGCCCAAAATGTTTCCTCGTGGAACTCCGTGTGTAATTTTTAATTCGGAGGTGATAATGTTATTTTCTTTAATTTATTTATTGACTTCTTTTGCTCATATATGATCTGAATCAATTTAATGCGACATCCCTTTTGCCGTAATGAGATAATTTAGTAATGAGTATGCCGTGGAAGATTCTCTCAAAGGCTTTTGATGGGTCCATGTGATAAGCGAGAGAACGGAAGACTATTATTAAGATTTTTATATAATACGTCAGATCCGGCTGAAATCGCTTCGTTTTTTTTATGGTCCTCCCTAAAACCAAACTGATACGTGGATATAAAGTTGTTTTTTTTTCAAAATATTTTGAGAGCTGCATTATAGGACCCACAAAAAATTTTCAAATATCGGACCTAGTATGTTTCATGGACTGCCCTCGATTTTCCTACGAAATTGCAAACAAGGGCAGTCGATGACCCTGATTTTGTTTCTGCAATCGGTTTTCTTGAGAAACCTAACCTAACCTGACATAATCGAGTTTCTTATACTATTGTTTTTTGCAAGATATCGCACTAATTCTTGTCATTTTTTGTGAATTTGTATGGCCTAAGCGCCACACCAGCTCGGACTTATTCAAAAAGATGTGGGAGTGTATTGTGTCGTTTCAGTAAATAAATTTATTCAATATCCAATAACATTTTTCTTTATCATTTCTCAAGAAAACCGATTGCAGAAACAAAATCAGGGTCATCGACTGCCCTTGTTTGCAATTTCGTAGGAAAATCGAGAGCAGTCCATGAAACATACTAGTCCCCAAATATCTTTCATAATGCCCAATTCATAATAAACTTCTTTAAATGAAACTAAAACACTGAAACTGAACCAGATTTTTGGTACGAGTGTCGACAATACGTTTACCAAAGTTTGAAAATATGTAGTGAGTGTAGATTCTCTGTAATGCAATTTTAAGGTGAACTAAAAAATTTTAAACAACAAGGTTACAACCGATATTATATTTTAATTTAGGTATTACTAATTTTTTCTTATATACTTAAAAAACTACAGACAAATTAAAAGCCTCAACTTCATTTTTAAACTAAATAAAATAAATGATTCTTAATTAAAATAAATTAATATTCAAAGAAAGTTATGTTTATTCGTAATGGCTGACGTAGTGTACAAATTTAACCACGAAATTAACTTCTAAATGATAAGTTATTTTGGATCACCTGAAGATCAGGGCCCCCAGCCTTCTTTAATTAGCTTTATAAGGCTAACTAACGAAAATATCACGACCTAACCTAACCACTCGTTAGGTCAATTGTACGCCTTGACGATTGGTTAGGTTAGGTCGTGATATTTTCGTTAGTTAGCTTTATAAAGCTAACTAAAGAAGGCTGGGGGCCCTGATCTTCAGGTGATCCGTTATTTTACTAAATTTATGAATAGGCCTAGGCATAGATCTATTGTAAAAATAAAAATAATTTATATCTAGGTTAGGTACAGAAACTAGGCTTACTATGAAAATATTTTCTTTTGGGAGGGTATTAAATATAGGTTAATCTAAATACATTTTGTATTTTAGTTTTTATTTTATAGTTATTATTATTATGATGATAGTTAATTAGGCAATAATAAAATGGGACCAGATTGTATAGAAAAACTTTTTCACAACTTTGGGCTGGTGTGTCTCGCTGATCTCTATAAATTACTGGATAGCGCATTAGCTTAAAATGTTGAAGTCACGAGTCCGCTAATCTTTCAGAATTTTTCCAAAGCGTGGTTGACGTTTACGATAGTCATCGGGCGGTAGATGTAGTGTATTTACATTTTCGAAAAGTGTTTGACACCGCCGTACCACACAAAAGACTCGTTGAAAAAACTAAGACTCGTGGAATCATGGGTGTAGTAATAAATTGGATAGAAGAGTGGTTGCGAGGTAGGAAACGGAGGGTGGTCGTTCATGGAGCGAAGTCGTCGTCGTCGTCTTCGGCTAATGTAGCGAGCTGCGTTCCTCAGGGTTCTGTATTGGGCCCCTTGCTTTTTCTTATATAAATATATTAACGATCTAGATGTCGGCCTAGTCAGTACAGTTTCATAGTTTGCGGATGACACGAAGTTGGGTGGTAGGGCGATAAATGACGAAGATAGAGGTAAAATCCTGGACAATCTGAATAAAATCGTAGATTGGTCAGTTACATGGCAAATGAGAATTAACGTCGATAAGTGCAAAATTTTATATATAGGTTCGCGTAACGGTAATTTTGCGTATAGTATGTCAGGGAAGGAGTTAGCAAGCGTAGATCAGGAAAAAGATTTGGGAGTTATAGTCACTGATGACTTAAAAGTAACGAAACAAAGTACAGCAGCGGTCAATAAAGCGAACAAAGTGCTAGGTTTTATAGCCAGGAATTTTAAGTACAAATCGCGTGGAATTATTGTTTCTCTTCATAAATCATTAGTTACGCCCCATTTGGAGTACGTGACTCAATTTTGGAATCCGTATATGCGCAAGGATATAGACAATATCGAAAGAGTTCAAAGACGAGCAACTAAGATGATTCCGTCGCTTAGGTCAAAGTCGTACGAGGATAGGCTTAAGGAGTTAAATTGACTACACTCGAGACTAGGAGGCGAAGGGGTGATCTAATCCACGTTTTTAAAATTATCACTGGGTTCGATAACGTAAATAGAAATAGGTTTTTCGAAATAGAACAGTATAGTAAAACTAGAAATAATGGTTGCAAGCTGACAAGTAGAAGTTCGAGACAGCAGTCGCCAAAAACTTTTTTACGCACAGTAAATAGGTGGAATAGTTTGCCGGTAGAAGTAATTAGTAACACGTCCATAAACACGCTTAAAAATCGATTAGATGCATATGTTGATAGATTAAGTATAGTTTAAGGTGTAAAATTAAGGTTTCTGTGGTTCGGAACCCACGTAAAATTGTAGGTCCCCTCCGCCACCACGGAGGACATGCGCGATCCACAATTACAAACACGGTTAGGTAGACTAGCCATGAGTTGATCCTAGGGAAGGGGTGTGGAAACTTTTCACTAGCATGAACCACATTGAAGTGATATTACATTTCAACGAGCCACAAACCTTCAATTTAAGAAAATACAGGAAACAGCTTAATGATAGATAAGTGTTGTCAAGTTAGGTATTTATTCACAAATTATTACATTATTCGTTTTAACAATTTAATGCGACACTTGCTGCTCTTTTGTTTTTCAGAATTTCGTCGGTTTTCCTTTTGATGGTCGATAATGGCGAATTGTTTCCATTTAGGATTCACTTTTCAATTTTCTTCCCAAAACTTTCGCTTCTTATCTTTCCTCGTGATCGCCGCCATACTGTAATAACTTTTTTTTATTTAAACTTTAATATATCTTACTAATGGTAACTTTATTAACTTTATATCTTCTAATAAAGATCTACTATGTATCTGAAACAGAAACAAAATATCATTATGGAAGTACAGTAACGCTGGTCAACAAAGTTTTTGTCACAGAGATATTTTTACTTGAACTATATTTAATTTTTTACGTTGATGTTGATTACGGAAATGAAAACAATTTTTCTATCACTCGCAGTTTTACAGGGACACGAATTTACATTACTTAGGATTTGAGTCAGAATAGGAAGGAGGAGGGGTCCGCATGTTGGCTGACTACTGCTGGACATTGTCAAGGGATGGTCCAGAGGCGAAGTACAAGCGTAAATCATCAGTAGCTACATTTTAGGCGAGTTCAGTATGCATTTTCTACTTTGATATTGCTATTACGTCTATAAATTAGTGCAAATTTCATTTTCGATTCACTCAATATTGGTGGGTGATAGACAAACTTTGAGGTAATTTTTTTTAACTCAGCGGTAAAAGACCTAAAAGATCCACCCATTTTTGTTCGTGACCAAAAAAAAAAGAAAAAAAAGCCGTTTTGTCATCCAGTGTAATCATTCACGTGTTTGAAAATTTAAAGAATATTTTTTTATGATGGTTGGACGCGAGCTGCACTCAAATCTTCGATGAGCCGCAGGTTCCCGACCCCTGCCCTGGGTCATACCTTCAAGGTCAAGGTCACAGTAGGGTCAGAGTGTTGTATATAATTAATATAATTATAGCTACTTAAATAAAAGTAAATTTAATTTTTAAGTTCAATTTTAGTTCACATTTTAACTTTATTTTAATATTTTTTTGGAATCGACACCAATTCCCAATTCAGAAAGAGGCTCGAACCTCTCTAATTTTACACACACACACACACACATATATATATATATATAAGCAAACAACCACAAGGAAAAGGAAACACGAAGTCCGAGCGCTTTCGTGATATATTCACATTATCACGAAAGCACTCGGACTTCGTGTTTCCTTTTCCCTGTGGTTGTTTGCTTATTAATAAGATCACGTGTTATTCTGTGATTTTAGTGCATATATATATATATATATATGAAAAGAAGGATCAACACAACGGCAAACATTTTCATTTATTTGTACATCAGACGTTTCGACAAATCTTTTGTCATCATCAGTGAGTTAAGTCTTAAAACCTTAAAACAAAATTGAAAAGTGAAAGTTACATCAATACAATATTAAAACCATTAAAATTAAAACCTTAAAGCAAAATGAAAATTGCATCAATACAAAATTAAAATCATTTAAATTTCATCACTATAAAAACTAAAATTAAATTAAATTTCATCACTATAAAAACTAAAATTAAATTACCTCAATAGGTAAATACACAATGTTTACATCCACCTCCATACTTGGCAAAGTCTAAGGGAACACTGGATGGTCAGAGGATTAGAAAGGATATGTCTGTGAAAAACGGTTGGTAGTCAAAAGAGTCGTAATTTGTAGGATGAGCTATTATTATTAGGGAGGGTTTGTTTCTATAGATGTACAAAGATTCTAAAATTCGGAGTTCTGTAAGGTTATTGGATCTAGTTAAAATTTCAAACTGAGTTTTGTGAAGGGGATGGTCGTTTTCATTACTGTGGTTTCTAATTGCGGATTGTGGAGGGCTACTGAGGGGACGGTTGGTACGGACTGACAAGCCCAGATGTTGAGAAAGGCGCACCTCCAGTTGGAGTTGAGTGCTGCCAATATACGCAGCCTTACAGCTGTCGCACGTGTATTTGTAAACAACATTGGGGCATACAGTTTTGGGGAATTCATCTTTGAACTTTAAAAAATTTGATACTTTAAGTGGGTTGACGAAGGCGAATCTAAAATTTATTTGGGGATAACTAGACTTGAGTAGTTTGGACAATTCACCTCGAATACGCAATGATAATAACCATAAAAAGGTAATTTAATATATCTGGTTTCTTTTTGTACTGTAGTGACGGGGAGTTTAGTATCAAAAGTGTTATTTAAAAATTTCTTTAATTGGTTATCGAATAGATGAGAAGGGTAGTAATTGTTAATAAAGTACTGTTTTAAAAATTTAAATTCTTCGTTTAACGAAAAGTAATCCGAACAAATACGGTAACTTCTTGTTAATAATGTTACTATAGCACTAATCTTATATTTATAAAACATACAACTTAAATAATTGGTTCCCAAGCCAGTAAAAGTTTGTTTCCGAAATAGTGAAGTATGGAACTTATTATGGGTCCGTTTAACTAAAACATCCAGGAAAGGTAAACTATTATTTGTTTCGTTTTCACACGTGTACTTAATATTACTATGTTGTTTATTAAGATAATCAAGAAAAAGTTTTACGTGTGAAGGATGGTTAAATATTAAGAAAGTGTCCCACTAAGACCTATTCTTTCGGCATGTGGTACATTCAATTATAACTTAGCCAAATTCTTCGTTCCCTTGCTTTCAAAACTCACCTTTAATGATTATTCTATTAACAACTCGTTTGATTTTGCTAAAGAGATAAAAGAGATCAATCATGCCGATTCTCTTACTATGGCCAGTTTTGATGTCTCGTCATTGTTTACTAATGTCCCGTTAAAAGAAACATTAAATATCATACTAAATAAGTTATTCACTACTGATAATACTCTTATTAATGGCCTCACTCAGACTCAATTTAAAAACCTTCTCGAAATAGTGTGTTTTGATAATCTTTTCTTATTTAATAGCAACCTTTATAGCCAAATTGATGGGGTAGCTATGGGTTCCCCGTTAAGCCCAACACTAGCAAATGCATTTCTTTGCCATTACGAAGAAATTTGGTTGAAAAATTGTCCTAGTAGTTTTAAACCCATATATTACAGAAGATACGTGGATGACACTTTCTTAATATTTAACCATCCTTCACACGTAAAACTTTTTCTTGATTATCTTAATAAACAACATAGTAATATTAAGTACACGTGTGAAAACGAAACAAATAATAGTTTACCTTTCCTGGATGTTTTAGTTAAACGGACCCATAATAAGTTCCATACTTCACTATTTCGGAAACAAACTTTTACTGGCTTGGGAACCAATTATTTAAGTTGTATGTTTTATAAATATAAGATTAGTGCTATAGTAACATTATTAAAGAAGTTACCGTATTTGTTCGGATTACTTTTCGTTAAACGAAGAATTTAAATTTTTAAAACAGTACTTTATTAACAATTACTACCCTTCTCATCTATTCGATAACCAATTAAAGAAATTTTTAAATAACACTTTTGATACTAAACTCCCCGTCACTACAGTACAAAAAGAAACCAGATATATTAAATTACCTTTTTATGGTTATTTATCATTGCGTATTCGAGGTGAATTGTCCAAACTACTCAAGTCTAGTTATCCCCAAATAAATTTTAGATTCGCCTTCGTCAACCCACTTAAAGTATCAAATTTTTTAAAGTTCAAAGATGAATTCCCCAAAACTGTATGCCCCAATGTTGTTTACAAATACACGTGCGACAGCTGTAAGGCTGCGTATATTGGCAGCACTCAACTCCAACTGGAGGTGCGCCTTTCTCAACATCTGGGCTTGTCAGTCCGTACCAACCGTCCCCTCAGTAGCCCTCCACAATCCGCAATTAGAAACCACAGTAATGAAAACGACCATCCCCTTCACAAAACTCAGTTTGAAATTTTAACTAGATCCAATAACCTTACAGAACTCCGAATTTTAGAATCTTTGTACATCTATAGAAACAAACCCTCCCTTAATAATAGCTCATCCTACAAATTACGACTCTTTTGACTACCAACCGTTTTTCACAGACATATCCTTTCTAATCCTCTGACCATCCAGTGTTCCCTTAGACTTTGCCAAGTATGGAGGTGGATGTAAACATTGTGTATTTACCTATTGAGGTAATTTAATTTTAGTTTTTATAGTGATGAAATTTAATTTAATTTTAGTTTTTATAGTGATGAAATTTAAATGATTTTAATTTTGTATTGATGCAATTTTCATTTTGCTTTAAGGTTTTAATTTTAATGGTTTTAATATTGTATTGATGTAACTTTCACTTTTCAATTTTGTTTTAAGGTTTTAAGACTTAACTCACTGATGATGACAAAAGATTTGTCGAAACGTCTGATGTACAAATAAATGAAAATGTTTGCCGTTGTGTTGATCCTTCTTTTCATCTGTAAGCTCCGGTTCCCTAAGGAGAAGTCAATAGCTTTGATATATATATATATATACTTAATGTTGCTTTATGTGAGTTTGAACGACGGTTCAAGATCGACCTGCGGTCAACCCCTCTGCAGCATCCCGCCTCATTTGCGGGACTTGGTGAAGGATAGAATTGCTGTCTGATCTCTTCCTGCCCCCGTAGCCAGCCACGCATGGCTAGTCAGGGACTTTACACAGGAACCTGTCCAGCCGGTTCTTGAAGTTATTCAGGTCAGTGACAGTCAGTGTGCTGGAGGTTCCTCACTTCTTTTGGTAGGACATTAAAAAGCTCTGGGCCTCGTATTCTGAGGGCATTTTCCATCTTCGTTTTCATGGCCCCCTGTCCCACCGCAGCTGAGACAGTACAAAATCTGCCTTTTCTCTCATTCCAGTTTGTTTCTATTTCATTTCTAAGGTTAGGGACGGAGCCCTCAAGTATTTTCCATATGTATATTATTGTGTACCGCTCGCGTCTTCTTTCCAGAGAGTAGAGTTTCAGGATTGTAGTAGAGATCAGTAGTCATCGCCTTTCGTTTCCTCTATCTTAGACGTAAAAGTCCTTTGTATAGCTTCAATGTTCGCAATGTCTCGTTTTCTGAATGGGCTTGTGAGTACTGAGTAATACTCAATTAGTGGTAGGACTAGACCAGGGGTTGGGAACCCGCGGCTCATCGAAGCTTTGAGTGCAGCTCGCGCCCAGCCATCATAAAAAATATTCTTTAAATTTTCAAACACCTGAATGATTATTGTACTTCCATAATGATATCTTTTCTGTTACATATACATAGTAGCTCTTTATTAGAAGATATAAAGTTAATAAAATTACCATTAGTAAGATATATTAAAGTTGAAATAAGAAAAAGTTATGGCGATCACAAGGAAAATAAGAAGCGAAAGTTTTGTGAAATCGAAAAGTGAATCAATCCTAAATGGAAACAATTCGCGATTATCGACCATCAAAAGGAAAACCGACGAAATTCTGAAAAACAAAAGAGCAGCAAGTGTCGCATTAAATCGTTAAAACGAATAATGTAATAATTTGCAAATAAATACCTAACTTGACAACACATATCTATCATTAAGCTGTTTCCTGTATTTTCTTAAATTGAAGGTTTGTGGCTCGTTGAAATGTAATATCACCTCAATGTGGTTAATGCTAGTGAAGAGTTTCCCGACCCATGACCTAGACCTAGGGAGTAGGAGGCGATTACAAATCACTCGTTGGTGGGCAATAATATTTGTGTGAAGTATTATCCTAATCTTTTCATTTATTCAAAAGTTATGAAGGTGACAAAAAAATACCATGACACCTTCTGTGACCTTGACCTATGAAAAATACAATTACCTATGCTGTGACCTTGACCTTGAAGTATGACCTAGGGGTTGGGCTATTAAAATCATCTGGTGGTGGGTAACATTTGCGTAAAATATCTCAATCCCTTCATTTATTCAAAAGTTATGGAGCAGACACGAAAAATACTCTGACCCGTGCTGCGACCTTGACCTTGAAGGTATGACCAAGAGGGTGGGCGATTACAAATCAACTATAGTGGGTAACATTTGTGTAAAGCAGGGGTTCCCAAACTTCTAAGCTTGTCGACCCCTTGATGAGCTTATAAAGTTATCATCGACCCCTAACCCAAATTCTCAGTATTTAAAATAATTTTATATGACATGAAGTCAAGAAACATCAAAATATAGTCAGTATGTATTAATCGTTATAGTTATACAATTATCATTATTAGTAATTAAGTGAAAATTAATAACTGCTAAATACCTTTATAATTAAATTAAATTAAATCTTCTCTAATGAGATGGATGGGCATTAACAAGGGCATGAACATTCGGCTGTAGGTTTGAGAGTTTGAGCCTTCAGTCACCGCGCTCATCAATGTTAAGCCTAGAACTTAAGCCTAGACCCCTAGAACTTTATCGACCCCCTATCGACCCATAGATCTTTATTGACCCCCCGCACAGTCCCATCGACCCCAGGGGGTCGATATTGACCGCTTTGGGAACCCTTGGACTGTAAAGTATTATTTCAATCCTTCACCTATTCAAGAGTTATGGAACAAACGTGAAAAACATTGACCCTGCTGTGACCTTTACCTTGAAAGTATGATCCCGGGGGTGGACAGTGATAAGTCATGTAGGGGTGGATAAAAATTGTACAAAGTATTATCCCAATCTTCTCATTTGTTCAGAAGATATGGAGCGGACAAATGTTGGACTTCATTGTGAGAGTTACCAATATGGCGGCTCAGTGGCTTAAATTAATTATATGTGAATATAGGCTGATGCGCTATCCAATAATTTATAGAGATCAGTAGGTTGTATGCTCTGTTGGGCGATTTATTTGGAGCACAATATGGATTTCGGCTACTATAATTAATCGTCCATATATCTAAGTATACGCTACACGAACTAGTCCCATTTTTGCATGGGAAAGCATAAATTCTAAGGTACCTAACCTACAAAAAAAAACCACTCACATGTGGTTGTATGCTCTATTAAAAGTTTAATAAGCAACTTATTTTTTTTAAATAAAACAAAAAAAACAAAAAATTGTCGACTATATTAATAAGGAATTTTCTTAGATTGCTGGTATGGTAATTTCAAGGATGGATTGAACCAGAACAGAAACACCAAGAACTGATTGATTGGGCTTGTTATAAATATAAGTTAAGCCTATATATCCATGAAGCTAAATAGTTAAAATTACCCTGTGGTAGGCTATCGCTACCTTTCCATATCATGCCCAAAATTTATTATTTAGGCCTTAGCTAGGCCAGGTTAACAAGCCGGTATTTCTCTATTGCCAAGCTAAGGCTATATTGATAATAGATAGGTCATTTTACATGTAAGGTCAATTAGCATTATCCTTCGAGTATCTTATGCATAGAAATTAAGACCTAGGCATTAAACTATAAATACAGGTCTATGTCTCTTTCTATTTTGAGGCGTTTAACAGTCAACTTCGTTCGTTTGAGGTTGTTTATAAGTAGATGGAATTCAGGAATTCAGGAATTCAGTCGAGTAGTCCGTGATCATTGGCACATATAGTATCAGCCTTATAATTCAGTTCACTTTCAACTTTTATTCCTTTTTAATAAAAAAAAGAATTCCAAATAAATAACTCGCTTTTAATCGTCACTTACAATTTTATTCGTCTACTAATTAATTGGATTAATAATAATTAATCACCAAAGAATCACTTTAAAATCAAGGTATGTTGTAAGCAAACCCCGTCGTTATTGGCTGACCGCCAAATACTATCATACATTTGAACTTATTATACAAAACACAATTACTGGGTAATTCATTATTTTGTGCATACTAATTAAAACTATAGTTTATAATTGAAAATAAACAAAATATATTTAGAGGAGCAGTTTTTAATACATTTATAACAAAAGAATAAAAACACGCATAATTGTAGGTGAAGGAACGTTAAAGAGCTGCGTGTGTGAAAAGACTATTTGAAGGAGAGGACACGCTACAAAAAATACAATTCGCACAAAAATACTATAAAATGAATTGATAAGAACACTTTAGATTTTGGTGCAATGCTTATATAATAATCTAAAATTAATAACAATGGAATCTTGTGTTCCCATGAGTGCGGTGCATGTCCCAACGAATCGGATAATGTACTGTACTGTAGAACGTGGGTGTCCCCGTGAATAGTTAAAGGTAAACACACACACACACACACACAAAACCACCACCACCTTCACGGTGTACTGGTTAGCATCGCTGACTACGAATCCACCATGCCCGGGTTCGATTCCGGTGACGGTAGTCTGCGCGCAGCAAACCCAGCTGTGCATCCTTCCATACAATAAAATTGGTTGGTAGATAAATAGGTACCCTGGTAGCCTAATGGTTAAGACGCTGGGCTGCTGATGGGGAGGTCGTGAGGTCGAGTCCGGGCAAGGACTTCGTGATTTCTGACCACCCTTGGTGAGTCGTGGTTCGGGTTCCACGTTAAGTTGTAAGTCTAATGTGGAGCAACACGCTTGACCTCCTTCAGAACGAACAATTCGGGCGGAATCAAACCAAGGTTAACTAAGTTATATGTGAAATGATTTTTCACACGAAATAATTTTTGGTTAAAATTTAAAATATTCTGTTTTTTATGAATTAATGTACTGTTCCATTCACAAGTACAGTCATATCATCTCAGACTTCAGGCTTGCTCTACACAAACTTAACCAAGAACGTGGGATATCTGCAATTTCAAGCTTTCCGCTTATGTACACTTTTATATTGTTTACGTCAGTTGTTCTCAGTCACTCAGTCTAACAACATATAGGTCAAAACCATTATATATATACCTTGTTAACCTCGTTAGGGTTCCGTGCGTCGGTCTTTCTTCACACGAAGGTCAAGCTGGTGGCCCCGCCTCTAGTCCTGGCTTGGTGGAGGAGCGAGTTGCTCTCTTGCGCTCTCCACCGTACGCCAGGTACACCCGGCTCATCTGGTACCGTCCTAAGCCAGGCATCTCGTCTTCTCTTGAAGACTTCAACTTTGACCCCTGTAACGTTTCTGAGGTCCTTTGGAAGCTGGTTGAAACTTCTTGGACCCCTGACAACCAAGCTATTTTCCTTCAGAGTTGAGGAGGTCCCTTGTCGGGCCTTTAATTTGGGAACACTACACATTCTGCCTTTCCTATTTTCCAGCGTTGTTTGGATGGTAATTGGGTTTAGTTTGAGGTTTGGTACCAGTTTTTCGATAATTTTCCATATGCAGATTATGGTATACCTCTCTTCTTCTTTTCAGGGAGTACAAATTTAATTTACGTAGTCTTTCCCAGTAGTTGAGTTCTTTGCAGCCATCAATCTTGGCTGTGAAATGTCTGCGTTTCTTCTAGTTTATTAATTTCCTCCTTTTTATATGGGGATGTCAAAACTGAGCAGTATTCAAGTTTTGGTATGATCAGTGTTCTCAGCAGGGGAATCATTACTGTCTTGTCCCTCCTTTTGAACGTTCTTAGTACCTGTTCCGCGACTCTTTTTGCTTTGTTTATTGCTATCCGATTTTGTCTCTCGAATTTGGCATCATCAGTCATTATATTACCCCCAAGTCAACTGCTTTCGTGCTTCTCTGAATGTCTTCTTTATCTGGAACCAGTGGTGTAGTGCTGTGGGAACGGCGTTCCCTTACTTTTTTTGGTAGACGGAACGGCGTTCCCTCACTATTTCAAATAAATCCGAACTTACAAATCTCTAACGTCATGAAATTTTAATTCCTACCCATAGAAGAAATATGAGAAAGAATCATTAACTGTTTCATTTCTTTCAGCTTCGACTAAGGCAATGCTAGCCTATAAAGATCTGGTGAAACAGTCACCACGGCGTACCAGTTGTTAACTTTTTTTTAGTTAATCATTCCAGTTGTTAGCTATTTTTATTGATCGTACTGGATGTCGTATATCTAATGACACTGGAAATACTGCATCTTCAACCTTGGAATATATCCTAATATCCAGTGCATATGACCTCAAAATATCCCTGAAATTGGTCAGATTTCAAAAGATTTCCCGGGGGGCTTATAGTGCCCCCGGACCCCCAGCTGTATGGGCTCGCCGCGCTCGCCATTGTCCCCCCCGCATCTGAGTAACACTTTCAAAATGCGTTCCCTCACTTCTTTATTTAGCACTACACCACTGTCTGGAACATAATATGTAGTCTGTTTAAGTTCTTCATTTCTACCATATCTCAAGAGCTGAAATTTCTCGGTGTTAAATGTCATATTGTTGTCTACTGACCATTTGTATATTTTGTTCGTGTCCCTGTGCAAGGCCTCCACTTCATTTGCATCGCTGATTTTTCTGCTGATCTTTGTATCGTTCGCAAAGGATGTTACTATACTGTTGCTGTTTACTCCACTGTCTATGTGTGTTAGCATGATAATGAACAAGAGTGGGGCCAGCACTGTACCTTGTGACACTGAGCTGCGTATTTCTGATTCTGATGATGATACACCTTGAATTTTGACCACCTGTAGTCGTTTTCTGAGGAAGTTGTAGGTCCATTTTCCCACTTTGCCTGTTATTCCCATATGTTTCATTTTATGTGCTATTATACCATGATCGCATTTGTCGAAAGCTTTAGCAAAATCCGTGTATATGACATCATAGTTTTCATTGCCTTCAAGTGCATCTAGGATATTGTTATAATGCTCTATAAGTTGTGATAGGCATGATCTTCCTGATCGGAATCCGTGCTGATTTTCGTTGAATCTTTCCAATGTCTCCAAGAAGTCGTAGATTTTTCTCTGACTATTCTTTCAAATATTTTGGTGAGGTAGGACGTCAAGGACACTGGTCTATAGTTCTTTGTTTGAGATCTATCCCCGCCTTTATATATAAGGACAATGTTTGCTCTTTTCAAGATGCTCGGTATTTCCCCAGTGTCTAGGGATCTTCTCCATATCTAGTATAAGAGTGTAGCTATTTCATTTTTACAGTTTTTAATTAATAGTACGTTCCATTTGTCCGGACCTGCAGCTGAATGTGATTTCATTTGTCCTATTGCTCTCGCTACATCTTCTGGGGGTAAAATCAAAGTCTGTTATACATTCCCCTTGCAATTTCTCTTCAAAGAATGCATCTATGCCAGGTATCGCTTTGTCACTTTTTAGGGTACTGAAGACTGTTTCATACTGGGCTCTCAATGTTTCAGATATTTCTTTTAGATCGTCTGTTAGTTCATTATTTCCTTTCCTTAATGGCCCGACAGTAGCGCGCGTTTTTGTTTTCCTTTTCGCATAGTTGTATAAGTATTTTGGATTTTCCTTTATTGCTTCTACCGCCTTTTCTTCTTCCCTCTCTGTATGGCCATTTATCAGAGTTTGTATTTCCCAATCGATTCTCTCCAGTTTTTCTTGTATTACTTTCCTGGCATTGTTGTCTCCGCAATTAGCTAACTTCGTCGCTACTCTCTTTCTTTTGCGGAATATTCTTCTCTTTTGCCTCTCTAGCCAATTCCTCTTTCCTTTTGGCTGTGCTTTCGGGGCATATTTTTCCAAAATTCTCAGCGTCTTTTCTTCCAAGGTTGTTAGCATTTCCTCAGTTGTTTTATTCTCTAAAACTGTTCTCCACTCTATTTGGGCCATTTATGGTCTTGGAGTTAAAGTTAAAAGCCCCAAATTTGCTTCTTCTTTCTGTATGTGTATTATCTTTTAAAGTTATCGCCATATTTGTTGATAACTCGATTATATTGTGATCTGAGATAATAGTTGGAATTATTTTTATATCGGCAATCAAGTTCGTGTTTTTTGTGAATACCAGATCTAGGCAGTTATTTTTCCTAGTATTTTCCGTTATCTCCTGTGTCAGCATAAACTCGTTTGTGAGAGCCATCAGCATTTTTGCTGATATATATATATAGTGGCGTACGGTGATTTTTCGTCAAGGGGAAGCAATTCAAGCAAAAAACAACAAAGATTATATAAAATAAAAATAAAACTTTAAAATACTCGTATATAAAAACAAAACACATATAATCATCTACTTACTTTACTTATAGGTTAATTCTATTCTTCTTTCTTTTTTATTAAATATATCTATTATTTCTTCGTAAAAGGCATCGGTTTTCATATCCTTAAGAAGCTTTTTCTCAATTGAGATTGAGGGCAGACAGCACGTATAAGTTGCCAGATATTTCAAGAAAATTAACTATAAGATCTGGACAGCGAAATCTAAATTGCTTCCTTTTTGACATAGGGAAGGATAAAATAACGATAAATATATATTCTTTTTCGCTTAACATGGCCATGGAATTTTTTAGTAGAAAAACTATATATGAAACTACTTGTATTCAATAAATACTACATTATTAAACATTAAATGAGTTTTTAGAATGGAAAGAAACAATTTGTAACAGTAAAAAAAAAACGAAAGTCATTGGGAAAAAGGATGCATTTCGTCAATTGTTGTCCAACTCGAGATTTTTTGCGTCGGCTTTCTCAAAGGTTCTTGCACGAACGGCAACCAATGTATATACTATGTATCTACCTGATTACCAATCAAATGCTATAAATAGTATAATAAAATGATTTTGTACAAATTATTAACACATATTGAACTGTTTAAACTTTAAAGTATAATACAGCATTTTCTTCTTTCTTTGAATAGGGAAGCATTGCTTCCCTTGCTTCCATGGACCGCACGCCACTGATATATATATATATATATATATATATATATATATATATAATCTTATATATATATATATATATATATATATAGATAATATATATGGTGTTCCAAAATAATAGCTATACCAAAACAAATATTATTTATTTTTACTTTTACGGGTATCAAAAAAATTAAAAAATCGTTTCTCTCTCTCTCTCTCTCTCTCTCTCTCTCTCTCTCTCTCTCTCTATATATATATATATATATATATATATATAACATTATTTTCGTTTTTATTATTATTATCATTGTTGTGTAGTAACCCCATAAACAGGTGAAATAGGCCCAAAGACGAGGAAAAGGTGGCAAAGGTCAGGAATAAGAATGTGTGAGATCAAATGATTTACCAAACCTAACCTAAATGGACTTGGTTTAACTGAAAGAAAATTTATCCACAAAATACTGAACTCTGGTTCAGAAATTAAAACATGGCTACCAGAAACGCTAATCTTCTCTCTTATATTGACTCATCGCGAGTTAATACTAGGCACCGGGCGGGAGAAGGTCAAATACCCAGAGATACAAAGTGAGCTCGCTCTTAGAGTGGAGAAACCGGGGGTACACGCCGCGCCTCACTGAGCCCGGATATCTTTCTTCTACAGGATTTTATTTTCCCGTTTTTCTTTCTCTTTCCCCCATCGATTTCTTCTTTCATTATTCATCTTTCTTTGTGGTCTTCACACACACACACACACACACACACACACACATTATACTTATTATGCCTAACTACCATTATTAAAACTATTTCTCGCTTTGAAATAATAAATTATTAAGAGTAAAGTTTCTCTTTTAAAAGACTTCTTTTATGTGCGATGTACAATCAAACAAATTCGCTACAACACCCTTCTTTTTTTTATGCCTCCACAAATACCGTAAATACATAAAAATGTGTATTTTTATTCCCTTCTCTCGAATTAAAGAAACAAAACGTCCGTTTGAATAAAGTAAAAAAGAGTTGGTAGTGACAGCGGCACTTCGTAACGTTATCTAGAGAGAATATCGAGTCAGCTATGAGGCGAACGCATCCTCGTTTTAATTACTTAATTGGAGTGAGACTCAGTATTGAGTCACAACGAGTCACCCGTAATCAACAAACTCTTAAAAGCTTAAACAAGAGAACAAACAAACTCACAACAACAACAATGAAGAAAATGAGCGGGAAATATTTCGATGTGGGATGGTTTCTTTGATGAGAAGTAAACATTGTTCGTCCTTGCAAACGATATGAGCTTTGTTGTCATTTGACTGTGCCAGGAAATCACTCTGTGCCCGTTCTCGTAGTAATGTTATCTTAAATTCGTGTTTAGAATAAAATATATATATATATATATATATATATATTATATATATATATATACAGTATAATGTAAAGAACGACGCTTGTGTAGAAGAAAGATGGGGAGAGAAAACGAGCAAATGAAAAATGAGGCACCTCCAGGAATCGAACCCGGGATCACCAAATGCAGTGGTTAGCATATCCGACCTGCATTTGGATGATCCCGGATTCGATTCCTTGGAGGTGCCTCCTTTTTCATTACTCGTTCTTCTCCCCATCTTGTGCGGACGTTTCTTCTACACAAGCGTCGTTCTTTACATATATATATATATATAATTATATATATATATATATATATATAATATATATATATAATGTCTTGTACGCGTTAACGAATATAATTTTCCATTATAATTAACGTTAGACCGTATAAGCCCCTGTATATAGTTTCCTTTCTATAGATATATAGAATTAGAGTAGTTTGTTATTTCATACTTAATAATTTAGTTCAGAAGCCACGTATTGAAATATAATTATTAAAACTATATATTTGTTCGTGTGTGTATTATATATATATATATATATATATATATAGACTATATATATTTTTATTCGTATATGAGCTATATTTTCTTGTGGAGATAAAGTAAAAGAAAGTTTGTAGTTCTTATTTTATGGATATACCATTAAACTCCTTAAGGTTAGTATATATCTAAGCGTGTATATATATATATAACCTTTGGTTAGCTTCCGCCCGAATTGTTCATTCTGACGAAGGTCAAGCTTTTCACTCCACTTTAGAGCTATAGTTTAACGTGGAATCCGAACCACGCCCCATCAGCAGCCCAGCGTCTTAACCACTAGGCTACCTAGGGTACCCATTTATCTACCAACCACTTTCTTTATTGTGTGGAAGGATGAACAGCTGGGTTTTGCTGCGCGCCGGCTGCCGTTGGGTCTCGAACCCGGGACCGATGGATTCGTAGTCAGCGACGCTAACCAAACCACTACACCACCGAGGCGCCGACATATATATATATACGTAGTATCTCGCGTAAAGTTATAGGTCTCCTCCGTCATATGCAGGGCCAGGGAGAAGAGGATGCATTAGGAGTCAAAGCACCAGGACCCGTGATTCCTCTCTCGGGCCTTGGTCATGTGACCTTAGATGTTGCGAAGGAGGTTAAACAGCCTCAAATCTCTCTCTCACACATATATATATATATACATACATACAGGGTGTCCGAGAATTATCTGTACAATGTTTGGCTGTTATTAAAAGTCAACCATGAAGTGTAGAAATTCCAGTGTTGTCCCATTTTACAGAGAATCTCATTAGGTTTTTTCTGATACTAAGTTTTGACAAGTTTTTTAGAAATTCCAGTGTGTCCGAAAATTATCTGTACAATTTCATCTTTTAATAAAATTCTTGATACACACGTAAAAATTCTTAAACAAGATTATTTAGAATCTGTATTTTCAAAAGTTTCTTTTATTAAAGTAACGTTGTTACAAACATTCGATATGTGCACCATCAGTGATTCGCAAAACATCCAATCGATAATCAAATGTTGCCATGTACGCTGCAGCATATCCACATCATTCGCTCAATAGCAGCTGTGATTTCTTGCTTTAAATCATCAATGTTTTGTCACCCGCGTACAAAAAAGAAAAAACTTGTCAAAACTTGTTATCAGAAAAAACTTAATGAGTTTCTCTGTAAAATGGGACGACAATGAAATTTCTACACTTCATGGGAGTTTAATAACAGCCAAAAATTGTACAGAT
>JAJOZX010012583.1:0-98564 GCA_023014485.1 Bathynomus jamesi
TTGGCCCAGTTGTTTTTGCCGTCCAAGTCTTGAATGAGGGTCGCAGTGATAATTCATTACCGTGTAAAAGGCATATGATCCACTGAACTGGCCTTTGTAGTTTCATTTCAATCATACGAATGGCTCCACCCTTTCGACCCGTGTTCACTGCGGTACCATCACAGCCGATAGCCACAATGTCGTCCGTGCTAATATTGTTAGTCTGCTGCTGCTGCTGACAGCGCTCACCAGAGATGACCTTTAAACCCTAGCCTAGAGTCATAAAATTTTGCGTGTGTTATTTCATGCCTAAGCAACGATATAAATGCTATGGGAAATATATAAATGCATTATTTAAGACAAAGAGCCGATCTGAAAATATGTATATAAATTACCTATTTTTTCAACATTTGACGTAGGACAACGCGCTTGGAAAAACGATCATATGAGGTCTTTTTCATCGACTTTATAGTTATTAGGAATAATTTTGATGCATATTGAAATATTTTAAAAATTATAAGAAAAATACGTTTTTGACTACTAAAATATGATTTTCATCGCTCTGTCGGGGGCAGAAGATGATTACCTATTAAGCTAAGATTTTGCAGAGGCTATTTTCTCATGCATGCGCAAGTTTTGTCTCTATTAGAATATGGAAATCGAAAAAAAATGTAAAATCGATCCACCCTAAATATATATATATATATATATATATATATATATATATATATTATATATATATAGGGCCCCGGCACAGGGGTTAGACAAAATAATATGAACACCCGCCGATTTCACCGGTTATCTTTACGGACTGCTCAGACACAAAGTAAACGGTCAAATGACTGGCAAACCTATTTAATTGCGTAACAGAGAGTGTATACGTCATGTTATAACCCTCACGTTGTTTTTACAGATCTGAGTGAATTATGAATTAGCAGTTATGAAAGACCTGTCAGACTTCCAAAGAGGGCAAATTGTCGGAGCGCGGATGGCTGGTGTATCGGTGACGAAAACCGCTCAGATGTTCAATGTATCCAGAGGAATTGTCTCTATGGTCAATGGTCATGTGTGCATACCAAAACCATGGAAAGACAAGCACCGACAAATGCAATAGTGGACGCAAGAAGAAGCTGTGTGATCGAGACCGCCGGGTGCTAAAGCGCATTGTGACAAAGAACCATAAGACCACAGCTCCAAAAGTGACTGCAGAGCTTAACCAGCATCTTGCAAGCCCGGTATCGACCAGAACTGTACGTCGCGAGCTCCATGGAGCTGGATACCATGGGAGGGCTGCAATTGCCAAACCCTTCCTTTCGCACATCAACATTGAGCGACGCAGAAAATGGTGTAATGACCATAAGAATTGGTCAATGGACCGGTGGAAGAATGTAGTCTACTCCGACGAATCCTCCTTTACGCTATTTCCATGTTCCGGTCGAGTTTACGTCTGGAGACAGCCTAAAGATGCTTATGACCCCGACTGCCTGACTCCAACCGTTAAACATGGAGGCGGATCTGTGATGGTTTGGGCAGCAATATCGTGGAATACTCTTGGCCCAGCTGTAGTACTGCATGGTAGGGTTAACGCCCAGGTCTATCTGTCAATATTGGCTGACCAGGTCCATCCCATGGTCCAAACGCTGTTTCCCAATGGCGGCGCCGTCTTCCAGGATGATAATGCACCAATCCACACCGCTGGGGTCGTTAAAAACTGGTTTGAAGAGCATGTTAGTGAAGTAGAACAGGGCAGAAACCAATGCCTTGAGAGGGCACCCTCGCAAATCGTGAATATGTACATTTAACTGCAATGACCACGCAGTATATTAATGTATAGAAACGACGTAAGTATAGAGGAGCGTTCTGCACACGAGGAAGAGAAATAACGAACGAATGAAAAATGAGGTAACCGCCCGGGAATCGAACCCAGGATCTTCCGATTGCCGGCCAGATATGCTATCCACTACACCACGGGCCTCTATCAGTCAGAAGTCGTAATTCTCCTACATACTTACGTCGTTTCTATACATTAATATACTGCGTGGTCATTGCAGTTAAATGTACATATTCACGATTTGCGAGGGTGCCCTCTCAAGGCATTGGTTTCTGCCCTATGTAGGAGAATTACGACTTCTGACTGATCGAGGCCCGTGGTGTAGTGGATAGCATATCTGACCGGCAATCGGAAGATCCTGGGTTCGATTCCCGGGCGGTTACCTCATTTTTCATTTGTTCGTTATTTCTCTTCCTTGTGTGCAGAACGCTCCTCTATACTTACGTCGTTTCTATACATATATATATATATATATATACATTCAACTGCAAAGAACACGCAGTATAAATAACGTAAAGAACGACGCTTGTATAGGAGATATTCCGCGCAAGACGAGAGAGAGAGAACGAAACAAATGAAAAAATGAGGTAACCACCTGGGAATCGAACCCGGGATCTTCCGATTGCCGGTCAGACGCGATACCATTACACCATGGGCCTCACTCTTCCAAATGCCGTAATTCTTCTACATACTCGCAGAAACCAATGCCCCAAGGGGGCACCTCCCGCATGCCGTAACATTATATACATTCAACTGCAAAGAACACGCAGTATAAATAACGTAAAGAACGACGCTTGTATAGGAGATATTCCGCGCAAGACGAGAGAGAGAGAACGAAACAAATGAAAAATGAGGTAACCACCTGGGAATCGAACCCGGGATCTCCGATTGCCGGTCAGACGCGATACCATTACACCCTTGGGGCATTGGTTTCTGCGAGTATGTAGAAGAATTACGGCATTTGGAAGAGTGAGGCCCATGGTGTAATGGTATCGCGTCTGACCGGCAATCGGAAGATCCCGGGTTCGATTCCCAGGTGGTTACCTCATTTTTTCATTTGTTTCGTTCTCTCTCTCGTCTTGCGCGGAATATCTCCTATACAAGCGTCGTTCTTTACGTTATTTATACTGCGTGTTCTTTGCAGTTGAATGTATATAATGTTACAGCATGCGGGAGGTGCCCCCTTGGGGCATTGGTTTCTGCGAGTATGTAGAAGAATTACGGCATTTGGAAGAGTGAGGCCCATGGTGTAATGATATCGCGTCTGACCGGCAATCGGAAGATCCCGGGTTCGATTCCTAGGTGGTTACCTCATTTTTTCATTTGTTTCGTTCTCTCTCTCTCGTCTTGCGCGGATATCTCCTATACAAGCGTCGTTCTTTACGTTATTTATACTGCGTGTTCTTTGCAGTTGAATGTATATAATGTTACGGCATGCGGGAGGTGCCCCCTTGGGGCATTGGTTTCTGCGAGTATGTAGAAGAATTACGGCATTTGGAAGAGTGAGGCCCATGGTGTAATGGTATCGCGTCTGACCGGCAATCGGAAGATCCCGGGTTCGATTCCCAGGTGGTTACCTCATTTTTTCATTTGTTTCGTTCTCTCTCTCTCGTCTTGCGCGGAATATCTCCTATACAAGCGTCGTTCTTTACGTTATTTATACTGCGTGTTCTTTGCAGTTGAATGTATATAATGTTACGGCATGCGGGAGGTGCCCCCTTGGGGCATTGGTTTCTGCGAGTATGTAGAAGAATTACGGCATTTGGAAGAGTGAGGCCCATGGTGTATGGTATCGCGTCTGACCGGCAATCGGAAGATCCCGGGTTCGATTCCCAGGTGGTTACCTCATTTTTTCATTTGTTTCGTTCTCTCTCTCTCGTCTTGCGCGGAATATCTCCTATACAAGCGTCGTTCTTTACGTTATTTATACTGCGTGTTTCTTTGCAGTTGAATGTATATAATGTTACGGCATGCGGGAGGTGCCCCCTTGGGGCATTGGTTTCTGCGAGTATGTAGAAGAATTACGGCATTTGGAAGAGTGAGGCCCATGGTGTAATGGTATCGCGTCTGACCGGCAATCGGAAGATCCCGGGTTCGATTCCCAGGTGGTTACCTCATTTTTTCATTTGTTTCGTTCTCTCTCTCTCGTCTTGCGCGGAATATCTCCTATACAAGCGTCGTTCTTTACGATATATATATATATATATACAGGGTGTCCCAAAAGTCCCTATCTATTTTGTTGAAATAGGCTGAATTTCAAATAAATGTCACACTGACCTGAATACAGATGTATTTATATACAAATTACAAGTATTACACCATTAAAATCTTTAATTAGTAGTTTCCACATGTGCCCCATCTGTATCTCTGCAAATCTCAAAGCGGTCAGCTGCATTGCGGAACACATTTCCGAGCATTTCAGGGGTTATTTTCTCAACTGCTTGCCTGATGCGATCTCGCAGATCTGGTAAATCTCGAATATTCTGCGATAGACCTCTGATTTAATGAAACCCCAAGCAAAGAAATCCAATGGGGTCAAATCCGGAGATCGCGCTGCCCAGGGCCTATTTCCCCCACGTCCAATCCAACGATTTGGAAAACCCTCGTTTAGGTATGTCTGAACAATTCTGGCATAATGACATGGTGCCCCATCCTGCTGAAAGACTACATTGTCGAGAATGCCATCTTCAAGAAGTTGAGGTTCTAGAAAATTTTGAAGCATATCAAAGTAAACAGGCCCTGTCACTGTAGCCTCTGCAAAGAAAAAGGGCCCGTAAATCTTAGACTTCGTGATTCCAAGCCAAACGTTGACTTTAGGTGAGTTTCTTTCCCATTCAGTGAACTCAGTTGGTTTTTCATTAGCCTAGATGCGACAATTATGTCGATTGATTTTACCACAGGTGTGAAAAGTCGCCTCATCACTAGACAAAATGTGGTCCATTAAATTGTTATTTTGGATTTGTTCAACCAGTTCCGCACACATTGCTGCTCTTTTTGGAAAATCTTCCTCGTGTAAGCTGTGTAACAGCTGAATGTGATACTTCTTCAGCGTCGAACACAACATTCTGTGAACAGTTGTTTTGGGTATGGTCAATCTGTGGGATGCTTGGCGAACTAACATTCTTTGATCGTCTTCGAACATTATGCGAACATATTCAATGTTTTGTTGTACTGTTCTTGGGCGTCCACTTCTTCCTTCATAATGCAGAGATCTAGTCCTTTTGAATTTGTTCACCAATTCACGAATTGATTTATCTGTCGGTCCAGGCTTATGAAACCTTCTTGAGAATCGGTCTCTAATTTCACATTTCATTCCTCTGATGCGACATGTTACTATCATAACGCGTTCATGCACATCCATCACCAATGATATGGATCTGAAAAAACTAATTAAAAATTTAAAAATAATTAAAATAGAAATCTAATGTATGTATTTGTCTAGAAAGGTGCATGCAATCATGTCATTAAAACATTCATTTGAAATTCAGCCTATTTCAACAAAATAGATAGGGACTTTTGGGACACCCTGTGTATATATATATATATAATATATATATATATATATTATATATATATACACACACACACACACACACACATATATATATATATATATATATATATATATATATATATATATATATACAGGCCAGGATTTAGCTATAGGCGAACTAGGCGATCGCCTAGGGCGTCGCTCAAGCCGTTTTGCGCGTTCTGTTCAAGTGATATTAATGATTTAGAACTCTATGAAGAACTTAAAGTACTTTGCAGGTTTATACCTGAGAAAACAGATCTCGGAAATGCCCTTGTTTATATAGAGCAAAAACAACTAAGTGAGATTTATCCTAATGTTTATGTTGCACTTCGAATAGTATTAACCATCCCAGTTACTGTTGCTTCGGCTGAAAGAAGTTTCTCGCGTCTCAAACTTATTAAACATATTAAAACATATATATACACACACACACACACACATATATATATATATATATATATATATATATATATATATTATATATATATATATTATTAGATTTATTTTCTTATTTCTCATTATATTCAATCATATCATTAATTTAACAAAGGTTGGTTCGACTTCTGTACGGATATATCTTCCGTATTTTCAAACCACTACAACCATAAACCGTTCCGGCTGCCCCGTTAAATCTGCTGGTTTTTTGTTTAAAAAGAAAGAGACTTGATAGTGAAGTTGTTGGATGGTTTAATTGGTTTCAAAGCTCTGAATAGTGAGGTTATAGAAGAATTCTGTTTCAAATTTGTTCAGCTAACTGTGTTGCTGTTTTTTTCTTCAGGTTTGATCGGTGTATCATAGTAAAGTGCATTAAATTGCATTCGTGTTTAAGTTCAATCATCTATTTCAAATTAGGTTGTTATAAGGCTGTTAGGTATAACATTTCCCTTTCAGAAAACAGGCAATCAATCTTCTTTATATGCAAGTATTATCAAGGTAAAGTGTTTACAATTAAAACTACTAAGGTAATGTTCTATTTTGTTTTCATAGAATAAGACAGTTACTACCAACTAAAGAGGGTGTTAAACTATAAACAAGTTTAACCCTCTGATAGCATAAAATTTCTATCAGCGGGAATCAACATTATTCAGGATTTAACTTATGATTCGGGAAGTAATTCATAATCTTAATTTAGTGTTAATAAATAATAGTTTAGTATTCAAATACTGTGTTGGGTTAAAACAAAATTTTAATTATATATATATATTCAATACACAATTATTTATCATGTATTTGAAATTGATATATGTAATATTTATCCACTAAAATGACCAAAATTATAAAATTATAACTGAAAAAATATAAAGGTATCCCCTCTCTCTCCATCTCAGATCCACGGTAGTGATAGAAAATGCATATCCCGGTATCAAGGGGTTAATGACCACCGAAAATCTGGGTTTCTTGAAATGATTGTGCTACAAATCATAATTTTATTTTTGCGTCTGGTAAACTATCTTGTATTATAATCATATTGTATTTTATTATCCCCAGGGAAGAGCTCAGAAGAGTTTTTCAAGTTGTTCCATCAAGCTCAGCAGCAATACATGACAGTGATCTCGACAGTCTCTGAAGTCAGGGCAGCCTAGAATCACATGATGAAACAGCTGGTGTCAGTGAACAACAGGAATCCAGGACAGAACAAAATAGGTAGAGTCTACCAAACCTCAATCGGCAGTGTGACAGGTATACTGTACAGTTTAGAACACGAGTATGCTTTGAACACTCTTGTTGCTCTGTTGACAATACCTTTGAAAAAATGATCTATAATCCATGTAACGTTGCTAATAATGGGAGTCCAAATCTTGGACACTGCTGTCCAATGAACATCTTGTTAGAATATTCACTTGATATAAAATTAATGTCTTTTACCAAGTATCAAGTAAGTGACAGAGCCGGAGCAGCAGTTGCTTGCTTAAATAACTGTCTTTAAAAGTGAGTAAATTTGCACTATGAACTTTGCAGGAACAAGCTGAGAAGAGAACGTGAAAAATATCGTAAAGCCATAAGAAAAGAGGAGGATAAATTGTTTGAGTTGGTGGATGTCATTTATGTGGATGGTCGTAAAGATGCAACAATGGTAACAATTGAAGTGAATGGCAAATATTACAGAAGAACTGAGCTAGAAGAGCACTACGTAATTGTAGGAGAACCTGGTAAGATTTAAAATTTTGATCTTTAGTTTGCATTTTGTAACAGATATTACCATACTCAAAATATTTATCAAGATGAATTTTGGATTGAGAAATTGGTAAATAGATATAAACCCTGAAATATCTAAAAAAAAATTCTAATTTTTTAATACTATTTCAAGTGATTTCTACCTCTCATGTAACGGCAAGGGGTTGACTATCGCAACAGAGATATAGGCTACAATAGGGGGTAGGATGGTTCTTAGCTACATAAGGGCAAAAAGTTTTTTTAATCGTTTTACTCCTAACCTTTAATTTTTTTGGTATTGAGGTAAAACTTCTGCATGTGAAATATTTTTTAAATACATCAAGTTTTAGGGGTTGCACAGTGACCTTAAAGTTTTGATAAATATCGCGATTCAGGATACTTTCATAATAATAAACAGAACTTCTGGTGGCCTAAAAAACGCAAGCACTCAGGTCCCCCTCCCTAAAAAGGGAGTATTAGCCTCTCAAAGCGTTGATTTCCTGGAATTGAGAAACCTGCGATGTTCTGTCACAACTTGAAGCAGATACTGGGTTTGCTGTTCATCCTGTGTCAGGAGACAATTGTACTCTTCAATCAGAGCAACTCCACACTCGGCATGATCATTTGTGACAGTGTGGCTGTTGACAACTTTGAGAGCCTCCCTATAATCCTCTCTAGCTGGCCAAGTGTCTGAATCCTGGTCTAGGAAGTCAGTGGACAGATGAAGCTTTTCAAAGAAGGATAGAGACCCTCTAGTCACAAGATCAGAGAGCTGAAGCTGCTCAATAGCTGCTGGATTGACTGTCTGTCACTTTGGAGCATCTTCTGTTCTTTCACATTCCCTTGTCATAAGCTTTTTTGTAGAAGAGGACACAGATGGATCAAAAAAGGCAAGGGCCACCAGCTCCTCTGACAGGTACCAGAAGTGTGATGAGAACTTGGCTAGAACACCTTTTGATACAGCAGTGTTGACAGTGGCATAGGCAGGGAGAGCCTTCAGAAGATTCAGGTCATTGTTTGGTGCTGATGCAGACAGAGGAGCTTCAATCCATGCCTTGAGGTAGATAACTGCAAAGACACATCTGCTGAAGACCATTCTTCTCCCTGTCTGTCAGTTTAAACTGATGATGAAAAAGCCAGATCTTGAGCGAGTATATTACCTTGGACATCCACCTAGCACAGTGCATGGGACCAGGTGCCATAAAGTGGATGCCCCGTGGAGGAGCAACTCCCATGAAGATCAATGAGAGCTCTATGAATTCCCGGTAGTCATCACTAAGGTCCTTTTGCTCTGTCAGTGACTTTTCAGCCTAAGCCACTAGCTCTGGGTCATTGATGAGATCAGCTATCTCCTTGTCATCAGCTGCAGTTGCATATGAATTTCTCTCAAACTCCCACTGATCTTGAAACCTCTTAAAAATCAAAACATCTGGTCCTTTGGTAGCACTCAGGAGTGTGGTAAAAGCTGTCTCAGCAAGAAGCCCCAAGATATGGTGGCGGCATGCCAGATACAAAAGATCCTTCTGCAGCCCTGTTCTATGAGAACACATGCGCCTAACTTTCACCCAGTATTAGCAGCTGTAGTGTCAAATGACAATCCTATAACCTTCTCCTTCAAACCCCATTCATTAAGAGCTGCTATTACAGCCTTGGCTTGTTCTGATCCTGTCCCATTTGCTAACTTGGCAACTTCCAGTAGCTGGGAGACCCACTTGCCAGAAACAATAATTGGTAGACAGTCAATATGTTCCTTGGTTGTCAAGTCCCTGAGAAGTTTTCCATCCCAGTGGACAATCAAAGGCACATCAGCTTGAAACCCAGCCTTCAGGGTTTCTGTGAGCAATTTCCGGTGATTCTGATGCAGGTGTTGGATGGAGGAGCGGTTGATGTTGAATTCTTCAGGATTTTGACCAATTGAGCGTACTGTTTCTGTTAAAACATAAGTAGCAGCCCTGTCTGACAGCTTTGTCCTGTCAAGAGCCATAGACAGTGATGGAGATATTATGTTCTTTTTGGCTCTGAGACGTTTTGAAAGGCTGGCTCCTTCAACAGCAACAGCAGAACCTTCCTCTTCATTTCCAGATTCATCTGTGCTGCTGGTGGAAGATGACTCCAATTGTACTGTGTTTGAGGATGCTGAGTCTTCCTTCTCCCATTCACTTCTCCGTTCTTCCATTATCTTCCTCTTCAGAGATCAGTTCTCTTTTGCAGCTTGCTTGGCATCAATTGGTCCCATTGTTCCTCTATGGCCTGGTTCCCGTTGAGCAATTAGGAATTCTCAGTCTTCTTGATTTGTCATTATTGTGAGGGCATCAGAGGTGGCTATGTCAAACAAGTTGGACATTTCTGCCTCAAAGTCATTCTCCTTCTGTATCTGTGAGGCTGATCTTCTGTTTTTCCCTTTTTTCAAACTCTGATAAACTGTGTACAGCTTCTCTACTTTAGTAATTGCATTATCTTTGCAGATCACTAGAATTCTTGCTTTCTCCCAGAATTCTGTTACACGCATGATCACTGTTGTGGCACTTTCCCTAATTGTCTTCCCCTCCTTAATGTGAAGGTGCAGAAAGAATGAAAGAACTTGTCCTTTAGAAGGAAGTTTTGTTCCTTCAATCCCATCATCTGGTTTGCAAAGGTAATCCTTAGAACGAGTTGTCATGATCAATCACTGATAGGTATCAATTATTCTGAAAAAAATACATGAAATTGATTAGAATTTAATAAAAAAAATTACAGTAAACAATAACTAAATGATAATACTAATTAAATAAATAAATAGATTAATTAATCAATGTAAGATCTGGAGTATAATTGATTTCTTCCCACTGTTAATATGGTCAGAGTTCAACTGATGGTTGGTGGCTTTATGTGGCAGAGAACAGGTTTGTGTATGACTCATTGTCTCCCCCCCCTAATAGGGGGGGGGGGTGAAACACAACTTTTTATTTCAAATTTATTTGCCTCACTTGTTTGTTTTTTGGTGTATTAGAACATAAAAATGATGTATTCAGTCATTTAATGTTTGTAACAAACCAGGGGTATTCCAGGACAAATCATCCTAAAATTAAAAACAACCAACCTGGATTTTAATGAAAATTGACATATGGGGTTCTTCCGGGTGCTGATTTCACTGGTTCAAATAAAAAAGTTCTGACCCATAGTTTTTGAGATATGGGCCCCCAAAATCTTGGGGGGGCCCCACTTTACCACCTAAATTTAATGGGCAATAACTCCCAAACACCTTGTTGTAGACCTATAAAACTATACATTTTTAGGATCAGCATGGAGAGATCTATTAAATGATACCACATTCAAATGCGTAAAAATTTCCCCCCTTTTTTATTTTTTACCCCCACCCCCCTAGACAGTGAAATAAAATTTTTTTTTTTTCATTTATTAAACTTCCATTAATTGTTAAAAGATACAAACAATAAAAAACGTAGGTATCAAGTTGCAAGATATTTTAAAAATTATTGAAAAAATATGTACATTGACATTTGTACATTGTACATTGAAATTTTGACATTTTTACGCAGGCTACAATAGAGAACTACAAATGATATATTTACATCCTATGTATAACTCATATTCACGCACTCTCTCTCTCTCTCTCTCTCTCTCTCAAATGTTTGTTAATTATGCTTATTTTTATTACAGATGTGCTTATTTTGAATCAAATCATATCTTATTTTTGAGATTTACAATGGTGTATTTTTAGTAATGAAAAATGGTTAGATACTGTGATGATCCTTTACAAAAACATAAGAAAAAGATACGCAAGGATATGAGAACCATCAGCCAATCACTTTATGATCGATGTAAATGGAAACTACAAAGGAATACTGTACTATGTAGCAACTGTAGAAAATTATTGACCCAGAGACCAGAGTTGCTATCAACATCACAAAGTGAAGTCTGATCACAATAGTCTTCTGAGAATGTTATTTCAGAAAGCGATGAATATGATCCAAGTATATCAAGTAATGCTGACATATTAAATTTATTAAGCTTATTAAACTTATGAAATTAATATGTTGACATATTAATTATTATTGTCCATATATATCAAATGGAGTCAAATATTTATTAATTCAAAAATTTCAGATGGTTTGGGTTCCTCAAGAAAAGAAGCAAAAGCTACTCAAACAATAGAAAAGCATGTCTTTCTTTAAAATGAAAGCTAGAAACAAGTTTAGAAATTGAGATCCCAAGCCCATCAAAAGCTACAAAGTTGGATCATGAAACTCAAAGGTATGAATTTTAAAGTGATACGCTATTATTAAGTAGGAATATACCTAAACTAAAACTGAAGCATAAAAACAAAATTTAGGTATTCACCTTTGATAGTAGAAACTAGAAGCACAACTCCCTAAAGATTGGAGATCAATGGGCCCATTAAATTATTTGGAATTCATTTGGTCACAAAATAATTTTTGGGTTAATTTGACTATCTCAAAGCATACTCATTTTGTTACACTTGAAATCAATATTATAATCCAAAAAATTTAATATGCACGTGTAATGTTTTGTTTATAGCTATTATACATTCATGAATTTGTTTCAGGTCGATGATTCATCTCAAGAATGAACTGATTGAAGCTTTCCTTTCTACTGACAGTTATGAGAGGAAAACATTATCTCCATTTACCATGTCAAAAACTATAAATCTATTTCAGACAACTGAATATTTAGTTAAGAAAAGCAGAAATATAAAACAAAGACTTGGGATTATTCCTGAAATTGAACCCATGTCAAAAGGAAAAGTAATAACTAAAGGTACTAAAGATTCTGTTCAGAAATCTTTTGAATCAGATGAAATTAGTCATTTGTGCCCAGGTACAAAAGACTGCCTGAGTATCAGAAATGAAAAGTGGGTATAAAGAATCTGTGCAGAAAAGACTGGTGTTAATGAATCTGAAAGAAGCTTTTAGTCTCTAAAAATAATCCAAATAGTCCCCAAATTTGCTTCTCTAGTTTTGCCAGCCTTCGCCCCAGACATTGTGTTTTAGCTGGAGCTGCTGGTACCCATTTTGTGTGTGTATGTACATACCACCAGAATGCCAAAATACAATTCTCAGCTTTGGGTGTCAAAGGGTTGGAATACACAACTCTTATGGAGAAAGCAGTGTGTGATGTCAACAACAGGAATTGCATGATGCAAATATGTAATCTCTGTCCAAAAGAACAAGGTATTAAGAATTTTTTGCTCACTTTTCAGTGTTAACGATCCTGAATGTGAGGAAATAAAATATAAACAATGGGTTACTACAGATCGATGCAATATGGTTGAAAAAACATAATCTGTAGATAATTTTATAAATTCATTAAGCACAAAAATTGTCAAATTGACATCACTTTATAGCAAAGAATCAGAGTGCATTTCTAAAAAACTTGAAGAATAATTTAAGTAGCCATACAGCTGTAGTTCTTGGTGATTTTTCAGAAAACTACTCATTTGTATTACAGGATGCAGCCCAAGGTTTTCATTGGGAAAATACACAATGCACAGTGCATCCCTTTGTGCTATATTATAAGGAACCAGAAAGTAATGAAACAAAACATTCAAGTTATTGTTTTTTATCTCCAAATACAAAACATAACACTACAATGGTTTACACTTTTTTAAATACACTCATACCAATTATTAGAAAATCCAACCTTCATATCAAAAAATTACATTATTTTACTGATGGATGCGCAGGACAATATAAAAAATCATTTCAACTTTGTTAACATTTGTAAACATGAAGAAGATTTTGGGCTGGAATGTGAGTGGCATTTCTTTGCCACAAGCCATGGTAAGAGCACTTGTGATGGGATTGGGGGTATAGTGAAAAAATCTGTAGCCAGAGCGAGTATGCAGAGAACATTCACAAATCAAATATTAACACCAGAAGACATGTTTGAATTTTGTTCAAACAATATAAGTGACAGCATAATTTTTTTTTTAATAAATTCTGAAGAAATTGAAGCTATGGAAAAATTTTTAAGTGACAGATATCAAAAAAGTTTGCGGCTAACAGGAACACAAAAATTCCACAGATTTGTACCTATTAATGCAAATAACAAAAACATTTGAATTATCTTCTGATGAAGTTGGTGAGGTGAGGATTATAAGCAAAGCTAATCCGAAAATAGGAGAGTACATAGTTTGTACTTACAATGATCAAAAATGGTTGGGATTTGTACATTCCTATAATGAGGAATTTGATGACTTTGAGGTTAGCTTTCTGCACCCATCAGGATATAGTGTTTACTATTACTTTCCACAAATTAGAGATACATGCCACATATCAAGAGATAAAATTTTAGGTTTATTAAGCACACCAACTTTAAAGCCAGGAACAATGCGTATTCAATGTTTTCCCAGAAAATGAGTTGAAAAAACTCATGTAATTATGAATCAACTTGATGTAATATGTGTTCAATTTGTATTTTTGCTGTTTATTTTCATCCATGTGAATATATCATTTGTAGTTCTCTATTTTAGTTTGCAGGCGTAAAAATGTCAAAATTTCACAATGTACATATTTTTTCAATAATTTTTAAAATATCTTGCAACTTGATACCCACGTTTTTTATTGTTTGTATCTTTTAACAATTGATGGAAGTTTAATAAATGGCAATTTTTCTTTTGGATTTCACTGCCTAGGTGGGGTGGGGGTCAAAAAGAAAAAAAAGGGGGGAAAATTTTCATTATTGTTCTACACATTTGAATGTGATATCATTTAATAGATCTCTTCATGCTGATTCTAAAAATGTATAGTTTTATAGGTCTATGGTAAGATGTTTGGGAGTTATTGCCCATTAAATTTAGGTGGTAAAGTGGGGCCCATATCTTAATAACTATCAAAATCTGAGTCGGAGTGGTGACATGCATTGAGTGATCTCTCCTGGAATGCCCCACCATCTCCCACATTTTTACATAAAATCAAATTGGCTATCAGCCGGTTGTCCATAAATAAAAAATATGCTCATAACATAAAAACTAAGTGTTTTATCAAAAAAAAATAATTGAAGAAAAATGCTTTATAATGCAAAACTGTACTTAAAAAACACCATTGTGCATACATTGTATTGAAATAATAATGTATCTGGTCTCACTTGGTTGGATGCCGTAAATCAATTACATTTGAATGCGATATAAAACCCGCTCATCTCAAATATTATTTTTTTCAGGAGAGGCATCAGATCCTTTTTGATTTCAAATGAGGGAATCAGAGAGCAAAATTTTATTCTTGACCTAATAAATCCGTCTCTTGATTCCTGTGATATTACTGATGCTGATGCATCTGTAACCAACTTCACGGCTCTTTCGACGTTGTGTGTGTGAATGGGGTATTGCTCAACTTTGAAACATTTTGTTTCATACTCAAACAATTCTTCATCACACAATTTAGAAGTGAAAGGTGGTTCAATGATATCAATCCTATCCCAGATGATGATGTCTGTCCAATGTGATGCTTTGAAGTTCAATTCTGGTACTCTAAATTCTCTGATTTTCCTTGTATTGGCTTCCTTACACTTTCTTGTCTGTATTATTCAATTGATTACAACTTTGCGCAGCTTTTGCTCACTATCTGACAGCAGTGATAGAAGAATATTTTCTGAGTGAGCAAAATAGGCATTCCATGATATATAAGGTTGGACAACTTTTTGTATATCTTCGGGGTAACAGGTTGAACCTTTTTATCACATCAAAGATATATTTGGGTCCATCAGGCAGATACGGTTTAAATTTTATATTGAACCAGTTAGGACCATAGTTAACCATCTAGAGTTGTTAAGGGGACCAGGCTTGAGTTTCTCTAGGCTTCCATCAACATATCCTTCTATTATGGCCCCAATTATTCTGAACATGTATTGTTGATCATTACTTAAATCTTCTATGAGCTCATCTGTGAGAACTAGGATGCTATCGGCCCCATCCGTAATTGGGGAGAACTTTCCTACAGGCATCTCTTGGCAAATCTTAAGAGCATTACCAATAGATCCACTGAATGATCTTGGCCCAGTTGTTTTCCTGTTGTATCGCTCAGACAGATGCCGTAAGGGAAGTTGATTTGTATGTAACATACAAATGCTCCATTGCAATGGTCAGTTCAGCTTCTGCTCGATGAAATGGATTATGCCACCTTTAGACCCAGTTTAGATAAGCATCTGCGTGTTCTTAAGTAGTTGGTGATTAGTAAGTATCGCTTGTGTTGTGTGAATATATTTACTCATTATCATAGTTATAACCAAATAACACACAATATAACGCAATATCTTCTCTCAAAAACCAAGATATTATATACACTAGGCGTCTTTCAAAATATGACTTTCCACCATTTTGTTTTTGCCAAAAATGCAGCGGGTGGAGGGTCCAAAAAGAAAATATCTTTTTAGAACTTCGAGAGGGTCAATACACCAAATCATGAGTGAGGCAAGACAGTTTAATATTTTCACTCCACCTTAATATACAAGGCCCTCAAAAACACTGAATTACAAATCAAACTTGCCATGATAGATCTGATGGGACTAATACAATGACTGGTTCAAATTGTGGAGCTATCAGATGCCTGGAAGAACTGCTTGGTAGACCTTTGCAGTGGAGCATGTGCCTACTACACTGTAATGAGCTCCCCCTTCATCACATTGTAGTGGGGTTGTCTTGACTGACATATTTGTTTCTTCTCATTTCAGGATTGGCCACTGTGCAACCCCCATGTTGATGGAGTTAGTTTTGCTTGATGCCTGGCTAGCTCAGTAGTTTTGTTTAGACCCATTTTGGGGATTTTTTTTTATCTTGTTTTTTGATTCTGGTATCAGTAAATTTCGCCTTCAATTTTTAGAAACTGGCTCATTTTTCAAAGTCACGGTTGGCTTGCGCTTGTGGAAGTTCTAGCCTGCCAACTCAATTTGCTAAGAAAAAGAAAATTCAAGGAAAACAGTGCCTTGTGATACTGGACATTGCCTGTGCATAACGGTGTGCAGGTTAAGGTATTTCTAAGACCAATAGTTTCAGATTTTGCTCCTCCATGGCTTAACTATAATAGATAGGTGCAATTGGATTGACCTCAAGTCTAGCTTAAGGACGTTAGGTCCAGTGAGGTCTATTGTGTTGTCTAATTGTACCATTCTAGCATGGGTTTTTTTTTTATCGTCTTCTGGTAATTCCATTTTTGTTGTCCAGTATTTTTGTCATTGTAATCATAAGCACCATTGTATAGCATAAACTTTCAGAGTTTTTAGATTTCTGTTTCTTGATCTTAAGCCTCGTCTAGGCTCAAGCTCATAACCCATCCTAGCTCTTGTAAATAATTCAAGTTAATTTCTAATAAACCCTTAGAATTCTACTAACTAGTTTTTTTCAGCCTTTGTCCTTATAGACTGGGGTCATTACTTTCAAGGATTTCCTTGTGACAAGAGCATTGTAGAGGGTTTGAACAACCCTTTCACAAGGCAGTTGATATCCCCTCTTGTGGTAGCACTGGTGGTAATCCACCTAAACAGGACGTACAACCCAGAGTCCTTGAATCGACAATACCTCCAGATTCTCTTTATTAAACAATTCAGAGGGTAATATCTGCTCTTCTCATCCAGCCACATTTGATTTACTTCATAATCAGTCTGCTAAAATCTTGCTTGCTTGTTATGTACACCCATATTCAGCTGAGGTCCTCAAGTATTGCTGGGTGTACATTGCACACACCTTTCCTGAAGCCAGGGCTTTCCACGTTCTCAAGTGGACCCGACTCAGACAGTGTTAAACCCTATATAGTTTTTTTATAATATACTTCTATCATATCACCTCGTAACCTTCTTTGCTTTAGAGAAAACATGTTTAGGTGCTCCAATCTCTCTTTGTAACTAAGGTGTCGAAGGCATGGTATCATCCTTATGGCTCTCTTTTGTACTTTTTCTAGTCTGTCTTCATCTTGCTCTAAATAAGGAATACTGAAATGAATGCAATACTCAAGAAGAGCCCTCCCGTATGAAGTGTAGAGCCTACTTTAATTTCTGGTGATTTAAATTCTATATGTTTCTGCAATAGGTTCAATCTAGCATTAGCCTTATTTCTAATTTCAATACAATGAGTTGTAGGTTTAAGATCATGATTCACAATGACACCCAAATCTCTCCTTTTTTTTCTTTATTTATCCAACTTCCATCCATGTTATACACAAATTCTGGATTGTCATGACCAACATGCATAACTTTACACTTTTCCACATTAAATTTCATCTCCCATCTATCTGCCCAAGCAACTACTTTATCAACTACTCATCACTTACATACGTAAAAGCATTAGCTACACTGATGCTACCCAAAACATTACAAACACAATCCAAGCAGATAACACGATAGAAATACAGGCAGTTAACATTAAAACACGCGCAAAACAACAACATACTAATCAACATTTACATCCAACCAGATAGTTCACCTCAATTACAATCCACAGTTACACAATCTGGCCTCTCTCACTAATGTCATCTAAGGAGGAGACTTCAACGCCAAAGACACTAGTTGGTACCTGCACAACCAAAGCAACACCAGAGGCGCCAACATAGCCACACAACTAAACAGCCTCTTCATTCTTAACAATACAGAAGAGCATACACACATACCACATCAAGCAGGATACTCAAACTCCTCCCGAGACATAACGTTCTGTTCCCCCTCACTAGCAACACATACACAATGGAGAACAGAAAAACAACTGTCATCAGACTACCTGCCCATCATCATTACAACACATTCTACACTCTGCCTCAACAGCCTTAGGCACACTTACAGAAATTACAAGAAAGCTGATTGGGAACAGTTCAAAATACAGACTGAGGAACAATTCACCACATTAAACAGCACACCCATCATAAACATCAATACAACACTCAAGACATTTAATCAGATCATTAATAACACTGGTATGCATATGTAATGTTTTTGTCTGTTGTGAGGGTTTTTTCAACTCATATATAATTCGACCATGCTGAATTCGAAAATGACATTGGTTTTCCTCAATCAGGTCAGGTTTTTTCTCTATTGGCCATTTATTATATGTCCAATTTTATCCCCAAATTTATTGATTTTTTTAGCTTAAACACTGTAGATACGAGTAATACTATAAGAACACTCGTGAAAAATGAAAACATTGTGTGAATAAATACTTTTATTCATACAATGAATATGGAAAAAAGTTTATTGAAGAAGGAATGAAGTTTTTTTGGCTTTCCGCCTGTGTTTTTCTTCGGGCACGTCTCGCTTCAAACACCAGCAATAGTCCGCCAGCATATTGATATCCCAGTTTCCCTGGTAGCTCTCTTCCATTATTTTGATATCTTGGTGAAATCGTTCACTCTGTTCCTCACTATAATCCCCGCAATTTTCAGGAAAATAGTCCAAGTGGGACCACAAAAAGTACATTTTTATGGACATGCGCGACCCATGAGCTTTGAAAGCTTCCAACAAGTTTTCGACAACGGACTCGTATTCTGGACTTCTACGCTTGCCAAGAAAATCAGTGACAACTGATTTGAATGCCTGCCAGGCATTCTTCTCAGTTGGAGTCATTGCGTTTTCGAACTGAGTATCCTTGATCAAAGTTCGAATTTGAGGACCATCAAAAACCCCAGCATTTAGTTTAGCATCAGATACATGAGGAAATTTACTCTCGAGATATCGGAATGCTGAACCCTCCTTATTCATTGATTTGATGAAATTTTTCATCAAGCCCAGCTTAATATGAAGTGGTGGGAGCAAAATTTTTGTTGGTGGTACAAGGGGCACTGAAACGACATTATGCGACCCAGGTTCCAAATTCTCTCTGGATGCCCATTCACGCTGTGCATAGTGCTTCTCATCCTCTCGGCTATCCCATTTGCAGAGGAAACATGGGTATTTCGTGTATCCCCCTTGCATTCCCAATACAAATGCCACAATCTGAAAAAAAATGAAAATATTTAAAGAATTTAGAGAATTTGTTCTATCAGATAAAAAAATCTATGCATTGGACTGTATCACTTCTGTGGGGAAGTTAAGTGTTCTTATACGCTCTCAAATAACCTTTGGAAAAACAACTTAGTCAATAGCAATAGTTTACTTATGATATTAGTATTACCTTCAAATCTCCACAGATCCTCCAGTTATGTTGGTCGTATACGAGAGCATCCAGTAAAATTTTCATGTTATCGTAGCTCTCAGTAAGTTGTACGGAATGTGCTACAGGGACTGATGCAACCCTATTCCCAATGTTGAGAAGTACTGCTTTCAAACTTCGTTTAGACGAGTCTATAAATAGCCTCCATTCTGATGCGTTATATGGCAGGCCCAAGGATTCGATTAGCCCCTCAACATTGCAGCAGTACACTAAGGAAGAGGTATTTTCGTGCACTGCAAAAAACTTGCGGAATTCTTCCTCTCGTTTCCTATACCAGGAGAATGTTGTTCCCGGAGCCAGCAAGTTGTCCTCTCGAAGTCGTGAGCCCAAGATCTCGGCAGCTAATTTGGAAAGTCCTAAATCCCTGGTAAGATCATTAAGTTTGGCCTGGTTGAGAGGCCTCGGCTCATTTGAAGCGGTATTTTGAGGTATATACGACTGGGACTGGTCATTGGCATTGGTCATTGATTCATCATCAGAATCATCGAAGTCCAGGGTTTGAGGTGGGTCGGGTATTGGAATTCCAGGACCATGGGGTACAGGTCTCATAGCAGAAGGAATGTCAGGGTATACAACAATGTGTTTATTCTTCTTGTTAACTCCTGAAAATAGAAACACAGAAACATGGATATAAAACTTGCATATGAAATAGAAGAAGCATTCAGACAGTGGCGCTCGTGAGGGAAGGCTGCGGTCTGTAAGATATGAAATAGGTCGATGGAGTCTGTATATTTTCTTTCTTTTTCATTCATATTGTCCCTTCGGGGACAATATGAATGAAAAAAAGAAAATATACAATCATTGTATATGTAAATGTAACTTGTATAACAATATGTATGTGTAAATGTATTTTCTATAACAATATGTATATGTAAATGTATGATTACCATTATGGTGAATATTATGCTATATATGGTGAATATTACATTATGGTGAATATTATGTCAAGTTTCATACGAGGATTTCAAAATATTTAAGAAAAATAAATTTATAAGCCCACCTTGGAGGTTTGTCATGCAGAAATAGCAATCTGTCACGTGATCCTTTCCTTCTCTCCAAATCATGGGAATTCCAAAAGGCAAAGATTTCGCTCTGCCTTTGCTCCATCTTCTCAAATTTTCAATGCACGTCTTGCAGCACATATGAGGGGCGAAATTTTGTCCTGGTCCCCTAGCTTAATTCCAAAGTATGCTCTATACATTGTCTTCACAAATTTAGTGATTTGGGACTGGTTATTTGGCATGGTAACCGTCCCACATATGTAGCAGAATCTATTGGGATCATTTTTACACGCTCTATTCATTATGAAATATTTTATCTATATGCCTGAAAAGTAAAAAAAGATATTATACAAGTGAAACAAGTGATGATAGATGTTACTGTTCCAATTCCGCTTTGACAAAATCACGAAAAATTCTATTTTACTTATGAGGCCATAGCCGGATAACCTGAGCTGATTGAGAAAAACGGATTGCAGATTCGAAATCAGCAGGAAAACTCTATAAGAATCACTTACAAAACCCTTGACAGCAAAATTGATGCATACCAGTGTAATGCAAACAAATACATACCAAGGGCAACATTAGGAAATACAACCCAAATTACACTAGAGAAATAGCCCACCTCATAAGGCAACGTAACAACCTCAAATATAACACACAAACACCACACACAGAAGCCATAAAACAGCAACAAGAAATAAACAACAAACTCAAAGAAAAACAAACAGAAACATTCAGGGAATTCATAACAACACTAAACCACTCCACAGATACATCCAGGCTATACAAGACTATAAACAGCATTACCCACTCTAACAGCGGCATTCACACCTCACACGCGGCTATCTGTCGCAGCCAAAATAATATCCCAACATACACACAACAAGCTAACATTCTAGTTAATCACTACGCAAAGCTAAGTCACTTAAACAGAGACAACAACCAGAAACACGCAGACAGACAAACAGCCAGACACAAGAAAACCTACAGACTCGACACGACCATTACACCCTTCAATACAGACCAGACCACCAAGATCATCAAAAACATTAAGAATTCGAAGGCTACTGGACCAGACAACATATCTAACATACACCTTAAACACTTGGGCCCACAAGGAATACTAGCTCTCACAAATATCAGCACATATTCATACCAACACTGTATTATTCCTGACATATGGAAACAAGGTAAAATTATTACACTACTCAAACCAAACAAAAATCCAGAACCAGCTTCCTATAGACCCATTACTTTACTATGCACACCTTCCAAAGTAACAGAAAACTTAATCTTACAAATCACCAACCCACACATTCCACTATCGCCTACTCAACATGGATTCAGACCTCACCACTCAACCACGACATTACTCACTAACCCACGCAGCACATCATGGATGGCATCAACTCCAGACGACCAGCTCAACATACACTATTAGCAACAATAGACATTAGTAAAGCATTTGATGCTATCCCACGCTTCCCTCTCATAAACAAAATACTGAACACAAACCTGCACAATAACACCAAAAGGTGGCTGAGCAACTATCTTTCAGGAAGATACTCACATGTCACATTTAATGGCAAGTCATCCAAAAACAAGCTTTTTCCGAACGGGGTCCCTCAGGGCTCTGTTCTCTCACCAACACTCTTCAACTTATACATGCATGACATTCCAACACCCATAGATAACAAGCTCACCTTATCATCATATGCAGATGACATCACTCTAACATTCACCCACAACAACATCGACACCGCTACAAATAACCTACAAACATACATAAACAGTATACAAGACTGGCTCACACACACTAGACTCAAAGTAGTGCCCACAACCATCACCTTGCTTGCAAGCAACACAAAAGAACACCAGGTAATTCCATAGCTTACACTAAACAACATCAACATTCTACACACTCACAGGACCAAAATACTTGGGGTTACATACAACATATCATTATCTTTTGCAAACCACATTCAGGACATTAAAAACAAATGTATGTCAAGGCTTAACACGCTTAGGGTACTAACAGGCACAAACTTTGGACACCAGCAGGAAACAACATCACTCATATACAAACAATATATTCGCTCAGTTATGGACTATGCTAGCCCATGCTGAGCACCCATTATCTCAAACACACACAGAAACACCTTACAGACAATACAAAACAACGCACTTCGTATCATTTCAGGATGCACTCAAACACCAATAGAACACCTGCATACAGAAACAAAAATACTGAAAGTTAGGGAACAGTTAGACATGACGAGAACACAATTCATGGTAGCAGTGACAACTAACCCACAACACCCTTGCCACTACATGTTCAATCATGCACCAACACCTCTCACCATTAAGGTAACACCAGAGACATATAACCAAATACTCCATTCCATACCACGCCCCACAGACATCACACAGTACAGAAAACACATACACACACACCTAACCCACAAAGCACTGACACGACTCGGTCCGAATGCGGTCCTAGGTGCGAAGCCGCCACCCATTAACAGGTCAGAGATCAGCCTGAGCAGATCGGATCGAGTTAACTTAGCACGATTCCGATGTGGACATCACCCCAACTTACGGACATATAAAACAGACTAGACAACTCCATAGACGACACCTGCCACCTGTGCCAGGACACACCACAAACAATTGAACACATTATGACAGACTGTACCGCTCTAGCACAACAACAAACACAACACAACATCACTAGTGCGCTGAACCTCTGGTCCACTCCGGAGAGGGCGATCGGTTACCTGCGTGCCGCCGGCTTGCTCGATCAGGGTGGGCTGATCGGCTAAACAACAACAACTACTTTATCAATGTCCTTTTGCATTTTCATGGCACCTGTTAAAGAATAAAGATCTTACATTTTGTCCCAATTTTGTATCATCTGCAAATATTGAGGTTTTACTATTTAGACCCCTTTCCAAGTCATTAATACAAATAATAAAAAGTAGAGGTCCAAGTACTGACCCCTGTGGGACTCCATTCAGAACAGGGCTCCATGTAGACCTAGTCCTATTTAACTGGACTCTCTGTTCTCTTTCTTTAAGCCATTCTTCAATCCAATTTGCTACTGTCCCTTTTATTCCATGAGCTCTAACTTTAACAAGCAACCGCTTATGAGGAACTGTATCAAAAGCTTTGGCAAAATCCAAGTATACAATACAGTATCTACAGATTCTTTTTTATCTAGAGGCTTTAACATACTATCATAAAACTCAATTAAGTTTGTCAAACATGACCTGCCATTTCAAAAGCCATGTTGGCTATTACTAATTAATCCTTCTTCTTCTAAGAATATTATAATTAGGTCTCTGATGACACTTTCAAGTAATTTGCAAATAATAGAAGTTAAACTAATTGGTATATAGTTTTTAGTTAGGTTTTTGTTTCCTTTTTTCCAGTCTTCTGGAACTTCAATGTTAATCAATGAAAGGTTGAAAAGTATTTTAAGTGCCTGGGCTATGCTATATAGGGTGTCCCATAAGTCCGGCATCATAGGAGAAATTCATATTTTTCTATTTCTACAAACCATAATTCATATTTTTCTCTTTCTACAGGCCATAATGTCTATGCTCGGGATGCCAGTTCCCCGTCCACCATTCCGTCCAGTGACGAGGCTGTTTTTAATGGAAATGGTGAGGTAAATCGACAGAACACCTACTACTGGTCTCAAAACAACCCTCACTGGTATACCTCTTCAAAGGAACAAGGTGCATCTCAGGTGATGGTATGGTGTGGCATTTGGAAGGATCGCATCATAGGCCCCCTCTTTTTCGATGAACATGTCACTGGAGGCACCTACCTACGTATGCTCAAGGAAGAAGCATTTCCCAGTGTCTTGAACGAAGAAGGAAATTTCCCAACATGGTTCCAGCAAGATGGCGCTCCTGCACATTACAGCACCCAAGTAAGGGAATACCTGTACCAACAATTCCCTGGTCATTGGATAGGACGTCAAGGGCCTGTGGAATGGCCAGCTAGAAGCCCGGATCTCACGCCACTAGATTTTTATCTCTGGGGCCACTTGAAAGCGCTGGTATACGAAGAGAAAATTAGCAGTGTTGAACATTTGTGGCAGCGCATTATTGGGGCATGTAACACCATTACTCCCGACATCATTCACTGTGTGCTTGCTGACTGGGTATCACGTCTGAATTTGTGTATTGAAAACAATGGTTGACATATTGAGCACGTTCTGTAAATAAAAGCTTTTGTTTTGCCTTTTTTTGTTATTTTTCCTATGATGCCGGACTTATGGGACACCCTGTATTTTGCTTCCTTTACTATTTTAAGATAAATTTCATCAGGTCCTGGTGGCTTACCTATGTTTAGTCTGTCAATTGCTCTCAAAATATCCACTTCCTCAAAATATATATGATTTATCTCTCTCTCTTGTGTTACTAATGTAAAATCTGGAATTTTATTTACAGTTTCCTTTGTAAATACTGAGCAGAAATATCTATTTAGCTCCTCAACAATTTCAAAATCATCTTCAATAATTTTGTTGTCAGCATGAAGGGGTCCAATTTTTTTTAGATTTATTTTTCAGGTTGAAATGACTAAAGAACTTATTGGGATTTCCTTTACAATTTTTGGCTAAGTTCCTCTCTAAATTGCATTTACTATCTCTTATAAGTTTCTTGCTTTCTCGTCTCTTATTTTTATAGATTTCAAGGTCCCTTTCATTTTGAGTTCTCTTAAATTTACTGAAGGCCTTTCTCTTATCTCTTATTCCTTTCTTACTAGACAGATTTATCCAGGGTTCTCTGTTATTTCTGTTTCTTATTTTACGCTGAGGAATATATTTACTTTGAACAACTTTTATTTTATTTTTTAACTTTTCCCATACATAGTGTGTAGATTTACTTTGATTAAATATATCTTTTGGTTGAAGCTAAAAAATCTCCGCCTAATTTATACAGTTTAACTCATTAACTAGTTCAGTCATATTTCCATTTTTAAAGTCAGGAATTTCAGCTACATTTTTAGTATACTTTGAGTCAAATTTCACCTTGAATCTTATAAAATGATCACTTGAACCCAGTATTTCAAAGACTATGTTATATAGTCCAGTCAATCTGTGATTGGACCTGGAATTGTAACAGAAATGGTTTTAACTGTTTTCACACCCTTACCTCAACATAAATGATATATTAAAAACTTACCACAAACGGGCCAGACCAATTTCTGTAAATCCAAGATGGCCACTGCTATCATCAGTAACAATAAAGTGACACCAAATTTTTACTATTCAATCAATTTCTTATTGTAATATATCATTCTGTAGATTTTAATGGTCAACAAAACCATTAAAATGGATTAGAATAGTGTCTGATGCTTAGTTTGTCAATTATGGCAGCCATCATGAATTTTCAAGATGGCCGACGTGTGAAAAACCTGCATTTACTTATATCTTCATTTCTAATATATGTAGGTTCACAATTTGTCTAAACATACATTTTCAGGGTCAGGGAATATAATTATAGCGCTTAGGATATTGTCAGGTGGGTGGTAGGCCCACCATGGTGGCCATCTTGGATTTTCAGGATGACTGCTATGCGAAATCATATATGATCCGAGTTTCTTAATATGCCTGAATCCTAAACTTGGCGCTTAAAAATGCAATTACTTCCAGATCCAATCAGTTTCTAAAACAAAATTATTTTGTTTCAGGTCAAAATGGATTCTGAACATTTCGAAACCTGTGCAATATGTAAAGAAGTCATAGATGATCGTGATTCTTATGTGACACTAACAGAAAAAGGTGCCTTGGGTGTTTGCAATGCTAGCAGAGAAAGAGACGACATCTTTGTCACAGCTGGAGACAAACTACACAGATCATGTAGAGATCCATATATTAATAAGAAGAACATTGCATCTTACAATAAAAAGAAATCATCCACATCTTCTGATGCCACTGCATTTAAACTTGGTTTAAGATCTGATCACGACTTTAATTACAAATTGGATTGTTTGTTCTGCAAAAATCCCATCACCGAAAGAGATAAATGGGACAATAAAGCTTTTCAAGTGATGTGCAAGAATCGTGAGTTTGATATCAGCAGTGGTGGGCACCGTTAACCAAAAAGTTAACTTCGATAACGATAATCCGTTAACCCCAATTTTTAACTCCGATAACGATAATCCGATAATTTTACTACAAAGTTAACGGAAGTTAACGATAATCCGTTAACGATAACTATTTCTTTACTAACATTTAAAAAAATCAAGGAAAAAAGCTTTAAAACCCATAGAAAATGTTTATTTATGCAAAATCCAACAATAAATAGGTATTTAACTGTATTTTTATCAAGTTTTGCAACTTTTTTGCTTAATAACTTTTTTTTTTATTTTTAATAAAAAATGTACTGATTACATGTTTTGAAACCCTTGTAACCACTAACCATTAACTAAATTTTAATTTACCAGAGAATTATTATGGCGGGAACTGAAAGGTAAAATTAAATTTTAGGCACATTTATTAAAGACTATGACACAATGTGTTGGTTGCCCTTCAGAAAGACCAACTTCTCAAAGTTAGGCCCAACTGCCAGTCTTGACCTCTTGGGCCTCAGGATGTCCTTGCCGAGAGAGAAGAGCCATTCCACTGCGGCAGAGGACGGAATTGGCAGACTGAAGTTATGGCGGTTTGAATTCATTAACGGACTTTAACAGACTAAATATCGAGTTATCGGAAGTTAACTGGTCCGATAACGATAAATGGAAATTAACTTCCATTAATAGTCCGTTAAAAAAAGTTAACTTCGTTAATTAACTGTTATCGGATTAACGCTTTAGTGCCCAACACTGGATATCAGTATTCTAAAAGTTTGCGAACAGCGCAAGGATGGCTGGGCAGTTGATGTAAAAGGGCGTATAGCTTTTGTAAATGATTTACCTTCAGAAGATGGGGTGTATCATCAAGCATGTAGTACTAACTTTCATATTGGAAAAGGTATTCCAAAACTATACGATAGTAACACACAAACGAGTCAAAGTTTAAAAAGGGGTCGGCCTTATGATGAATCTCAAGAGTCTGCCTTTGCTTTTGTGGCAAATTATTTGCGAGAAAATGATGATGAACAAACCACAATCGATGATCTTTTGTCAATAATGCAGGATCATCTGAAAGATTCATCAAGTCATGCATATACTTCCAAATGGCTGAAAAGTCATTCGATGGAGCATTTTAAAGATGAAATTGTTGTCACGGAGATTAATGGGAAACATAATGTCACATTCAGATCACAAACCAAGAATATTCTCTATCAGGGTGGCTGCTGAAAATGTATTTTAAATTTCCCTGACTTTTCCCTGACTTTTCCCTGACTTTTCCATTGCCAACCGCCGACCGGAGACCATCCAAATGACCTAGTCACAGATTGACTGATGGTCATGAACTATTTTTTTCGGTTAATTCAAATGTGAAAAAATAAAATGAAAGCTCAGTGACTGAGCCATTTCATAACATAAAACCAAATTAAGTGCACTTAGTGCAATCCCAAATCATATTTCACCATATTGTTTTAAAATAATGCCTAGACTGGAACACAAAAAAAAATCCCTGACTTTTCCAGGTATTCCAGGTTTTCCCTGACCAAAAAAAATTTCCCTGACTTTTCCAGGTATTCCAGGTTTTCCAGGTCAGCAGCCACCCTGTCTATGATTTCTATAAAAGCAAGAAATCAGATGATGTAGAAACTGAAAAAAATCGCATTGAAACTGCGGCAAAAGCTGCTAAAAAGTGAAATTAAAGAATGCGATAGTTCTTCAATAATGTATCCATCCACCCAAGACATAGAATCTCGTGCCCATTGCAAAGAATTTCTTCCCAAATCTTTACGATTACTGCTTGAAAAGATGTTTGTTGCCAAAAGCAGTGACCTACGAATTGCTTCTATTGGGCAGGCAATAATGCAAGCAGTCAGACCAAAAGCAATAATTGTCCCACTTCAGATTGGTTTGGGAGTGCAAATGCATAGACAATTTGGATCAAGGTTTTTGATTGACTCTTTACACAGTCACGGATTTTGCTCTTCCTACTCAGAGGTTCAGAAGTTTGAAAGAAGTGCGGCATACCATCAGGGGACAGAAATTGAAGGAATTGACAGTGAATCTTTCATACAACATGTTGGTGACAATGTTAATCACAATATTAGAACAATCAATGGTCTAAATACATTCCACGGTATGGGTATAATTGTTACAGTTACTCCCAAGGTAGCTTCCACAAAATTAGTGCCAAGAATAGATGTCACATCAAAGGAGATCGTGGACATTTGCAGCATCGAAACTCACATATTTCGCTCGCGCAGAAAATCTTCTTGCGCCTTAACATACAAAGATTTGCATCAATTTCAATTTCATGCCGATGATCCAACAAGTTGCTTCAACATTTTATGGAATTGTGCCTGGATGCTGAAACCTCAACGACCACTGTGGAATGGCTTTATGCAAATGGTGCATAAAGGAGAGCACCCTGGACAGGCTTCCGTTATATTCATGCCGATGATCGATATGCAATCCAGCGACGAATCGTGCATTTTGTCAACCATGCATTTTGTGTCTGAGCAAGCAAAGCGCTACAACATGTCACCGGTACTAACATTTGATCAGCCACTGTACTGGAAGGGAACTGAAATCCAAGAAAGTGTGGATGATGCAAGCCCTTTGAAAGAAATAGTGTTGCGACTTGGTGGGCTCCACACTGCCATGAGTTTCCTTGGATCTATTGGGCATCTCATGACTTCTTCCAGACTGCATACAATGTTAGAAACTGTCTATGCTGAAAACACGGTGGCCCACATGCTAAGTGAGAAAGCAATATCTCAAGCCATTCATGGTCATCTACTAGTTGTAGGTGCCCTTCATGCAATAATGATGTCAGAAATATACGAGTGCCCTAATGCCACTGCCCTATTAAATTTGACAATGATGAAGAATACACTCAGTCAGAAGATGTTTTCAATTTTGATGATAACTTCGATTTAATACAGATCTCAGATTTATTTGATAAATCAATCTCAGGAGAAGTAAGTTTGGAAGATGTAGAAAAGGAGGTCTTCAAAAATGATTGAGAAACTGGAGAACTACAAACATAGCTTAGATTCCTCGAGAATTACAAAACTGTGGTTCCAATACATAGAAATGGTCAAAATACTATGCACAATAATTATTGCACATTCATAAAAGCCGAAAGAACAGGAAACTTCGTTCTTCATTTACTGGCAGAGTATAGCATGCTACCATTTTTTGCAGCATCTGGACATTTTGCGTATGCTAATTCAACACGCATCTATCTTCAAAAAATGTTAAATCTAAAAGAGACACATCCAAATGTTTACGCAAAGTTTAGAGAAGGCAATCATGTAGTTCGCAGAAGTAATAGATTTTGGGCTGGACTCTCAACAGATCTGGTTATTGAACAAGTTCTTATGAGGAGTTTGAAAACAACAGGTGGACTAACTCTCAGACGAGGAATGACTGAGGTACAAGGATCAGTTTGGCTACTGTCGACACCAGCCTGTGCAGAAATAAACCATGCACGATACAGGAAGTTACAGATGTAACGTATGAAGGTAGTGAGCAGCATAAAGAAACAAGACAGGCACGACTTGAAAGAGATTTCAAAGATTCATTGAAAATCTTGGTGTACGCTGTGGCAAGAAACCCCTTCGACAACCAAAAGGAACTCATGAGCATTGACACAGGAGAAATTGCTATTTCAACTGTCAATGTAGACAATGCCAAGGTTATTGGAAGCAACATTCTTGCTTCACTGTCCAGAAAACCAGTTGCAGATTATACGTTCAAGAAGAAAGACGTGGCCATAACAATAAAAGCAAGATCAACTATTAAGATAGATGAAGAAGTTATTCCCATTGACCCTCTCTTGTTATTCCAATATCTAATAATCACTGTCAGAGGTATGGGATCAGCTGTAGACTTGGAGACAGCATTCTCGTATGAGCTGTGCACATTTCCTCCTGCACTTATAGAGACAGACGGTTTGTTAAGGGAAGCAAATAAACCACAGCTAGCAAATTCTATCTGGTCTTCAACTGCGCCTGATGAATCAGATGCTTCACTTCCTAAAGATATTTCATATGTCCTCGATGGAGGATCCTTACTCCACAGAGTACAATGGACAAAAGGAAGAACATACAACGAGATTTGCAAAACTTATGTAGAATACGTCCTCAAGCATTACGGAGAGGGAACAGTCGTTGTATTTGATGGGTATGACGGGAAGCCTTGTACCAAAGATACAACCCACATTCGCAGAACCAAAGGCAAGCAGGGCATACCTGTACGTTTAACAGGAGAAATGAAGCTAAATATGAAGAAAGACGAGTTTCTTACTAACCTCGACAACAAGCAGAGATTTCTAGTAATGTTGGCGACTAAAATGAACGAAGAAAACATGAAAGCAATCCAATCATCTGGTGATGCAGACCTTTTGATTGTACAGACAGCAATTGAATCTGCCAGAAGTAAACCAACAGTTGTTATTGCAGAAGATACCGATCTACTCATTCTCCTGCTCCATCATGCTGATGTAGATGGTCACAGAATATTTTTCACATCAGAGCAAAAAACTCGATCGAAAGCGAAAACCAAACTGTGGGACATCAAGTACGCTAAATCGAAATTAGGATTGAAGATTTGCGAAGCAATCTTGCTTATTCACGCCTTACTTGGGTGTGATACAACGTCCAGATTGTTCTCCATTGGTAAAGATGTGGCCCTGCAAAAGTTTAAGAAAGACGAAAGCTTTCAACGCTTAAGCCAAGTTTTCAACAACTCAACATCAACAAGAGAAGAAGTTATTACTGCTGGAGAAAAGTTGTTGCTTATTGTTTATGGCGGAAAAAAAGAAAGCTCGCTTGATAAGCTTCGTGTCACAAGATTCTACCGGAAAGTTGCTGCAAGTATGAAAGTTGTGTCTCCCGAGAGCTTGCCTCCAACATCCGCAGCTGCATCATTCCATTCATTGCGTGTTTACCTCCAAGTGCAAGTTTGGAGAGGACTGGAAGATCTTGATCCAGAAGAATGGGGTTGGACTGTGAAAAGAGGAAAACTGCTACCAGTTTATACCTCGAAAGCTCCAGCACCAGAAAGCTTACTAAAACTTTTCAGATGTAACTGCAAGGTAGAGTGTCAGAACGCGAGATGTACGTGTTTCAAGAATGGACTGAAATGCTCAGCCTTGTGTGGCGAATGCCAAGGCGTTTCTTGTCTGAACTGTCAGCACCCTTTGGACATAGAGAATGCAGAGAACAGTGACGAAAATAATACAGACCCAGATTTTTACTAACTCACCATCACGCATAGGCTATATCAAAATGCCTATCCCTGTGAAATTGTTATGTATTGATTTGAGTTGACATAGCATGCTATTTTTTCTATAAACTAAATTTCAAATCAATATCTCAGTTTATCTAAGAGTTATGTCCAAAAAACGAAATCAAAACAAGTGAACATCATTAATATGAAAATATATATTATCTTCGAAACTATGAAGGATAGACTAGTGGTGTTGGGGTTCATTTGAAAGACCTAATCAAAGCCTCTACGATTATGATGTCCAATGGTCAATTTTACTTGAGTACTTGAGCAATGGTCAATAACGCCTACAATCGCGGTTGATACGCAGCGCGATGTTCCATTTTTCATCTTTTAGCATGAGATGGGAGCGCCCCCTATGGACTGAGTAATTTTTATCAACTAAAAATATTTGCTAACTATCTAGGAAGGATTACTGAAAATTTGAAGAAAAAATATTAATGTTAAAGGTTAGCTGTGGACGAAAAATACAAGATGGTGTCATTTTGAGCTACCAACCTTGGGGTGTGAGGGGTTAATGCAAATTCCATTTTTCTGAAAAATTGCCTCACCCAATGGTGGTAAGTTTTTAATATGTTATTTTTGAATATTTGGGGATGTCAAAAACGATGAAACCATTTCTGTTACAATTACTTCCAGGTTGACCAAAAATATAGCTAAGATTGACTGGACTAATATGTAAAATCAGCAATATTTGTTAATAATAAATCTAAAATTGCATTCTCTCTGGTTGGTTCTTTAATAACTGATTTAGACCATTTTCTACAGTACAATCAAGGACGTTCTTGTTACTTTCAGGTGCTTGTAATGTTACCCAATTTATATACTACAGTATCTATAGTTAAAATCACCAACAAAAATAAGGTAGGTTCAAATGATGTATATAATTAATTTCCTTAATAATATCTGGTGGAAATTTCCAACAGATGAGGGTGATGGTAATCAAACACAGGGTTGGCACCCAAAACCCCAACCCAAAACCCACTGGAATTTTCAGTGGGTTTTTGGGTTTTTGTTCCGAGATGTTTATTTTAAAATAATTGAAATTTTTCTGTTTGCTACATTGTTCAATTGTAGCTAATTAGAATGATTTGGCATGTTGATTATTTCAAGTAAGCTGACTTATAAAACAATTCTTAAATTATGCAATGTGTAAATAAAGATTATGAAAAATTGAAAAGTTATTAAAAAGGATTCGCACCCATTGTGAACACTATGGGCAATTATTGGATCATTTGACACATTGCTCCAACCATCTTGAATTAAAGTTACAGTAGAATTGACTAAGTCTTTTTTTATTGAAGCCAGTACCTACTTCATTATTCACTTTGATTAGCGAGTCATCAGATAATTTTTTTCTGCTTGGAGGACAATAGCCTGGTCTTAAGTTTTGGACCCATTTAATAAATTCTTTATTCTCTACTACTACAAATGGAATATTTGCTGAAAAGAAAAATCTGGCCGTTTGCAAATCTAGTTGCTCTTTTTGATCTACAGTTGTTCTAACCACATATGACATTATCTGACCTTGTGTTTTCTTGGCTGGAGTAGAATGAAAAAATGGTATGGAAGATTCAGAAGTGGTTGAAGTGAATGAAGTCTCACTACTGTGAATTGTAGTGTCATCATGAACCAGGCTTTCATGTGATTTGCTTGAAGAGGGTCTACTCTCAAAACTGCCGTGTCTATGTGTAGGAGGAAGAGTTGCTGATGTAGCTGTATTTGTAAGCTCATCCGCTTCATCACGAGCATGTACCCATTTTTTATTGAATCGGTCTAAATGATATGTCACTCATTCTATTTTTTTCGAAAATACACATCTGCAGTATTTGCACCAAACTCTATTTGGTTGGTCACTCAACAAATGTTTCTACTTCATCCCATTCAGCAGCTTTGAGTCTGCCACCAGTATGTGTGGGTCTAACTTTCTCTAGATGATGTTTCACTCTCTCAATTTTTCGAGTGATACTTTCTTTGCAATAATTGCATAGTACTCTAGTAGGCTGATCACTTAATAAAGTCACCTTGTCCCATTCGCTAGCTTTAGATCTTCCACCTCTATAACTCTTTGAGTTTGGCATCTTAAAAATTTAAATTTGAGTTAGGTCTAAATAAAGCTGAAATCTGCTGTTAAGAAATAAAGGAAAGATCTAAAATTAAAATTGAGAAAATTCTAATATGTCATTATTATCTCGCATATCTGAACTTTCTGTGAAATAAAGATGTCTTTTTAATATATATATATTGTAGATTAGATAAATAAATTAATAAAATAATAGATATATTAGGCACTACATAATTATCGAACCTTTCTAAAAAAAATTTCAACCCATCAAAAACCCAAAACCCCAAAAAAACAAAAATCCAGTTGGGTTTGGGTTTTTTGTGAAAAACCTGGGTTTTTGCCAACCCTGATCAAACATAACCTTATATAGTTCTTTCCATCCAAGGGATAGCCTAACTTACACCATAAAGCTTTTAAGTGAGTTAAAGAATAGTATTTAAGATGACTTTAGACTGTGACTAAGGTTTGTAAGAAGGAAGGGTCATTATGCAGAAAATGACATAGCCTGAAGTTGAAATCAAATATACATTTTTCTAGTTTATTTTGGTATGCTCTGTTCAAATATAACCTTCATTTCTTGTGCAAATCAACAGAAATACGTGTTTGGGCGGTGCAATGACAACTGTATTCCTGTTCATTTGCACAAGAAATGAAGGTCATATTCGAACAAAGCACACCAAAATACACTTAAAAAATGTATTTTTGACTACATTTTATACTCGCACAATAAAGCATAACCTAACAAGTTCATGTTACTAGATCTTATAAATGACGCATTACCACAGGAAACGTGCAAAACACCTCAAAATTAACCAGAAAAGTTTGCTCCCGTCATTTTCGTTTAAACTAACGAAAATATCACGACTTAACCTAACCAATCATCAAGGGCATACAGGTGACCTAACTGGGCATTCAATTAACCTAACCAGGCATTCAGTTGACCTAACTGGGCATTCAATTAACTTAAACAGATATTCAATTAATCATTTAATTAATCATCTAGGGCACATGACGACAAGTTCTCAAAGTCGAAACCACACGAATGGCACGTCATAATTCTATCACAAACACCACTAAACTGAATCCAATTAGAAAAAAAATAGCCAGAACAGAAACCAACAAACTAATTACGTCGCAGAGTAACATGACATCATACCACCCTCGACTACAAATACACTAAATATATATATATTTATATTATTATTATTTTCTACAATAGTTTGCATAAAAAATGAGTGACAAATTTGAATAAAGCGACTAAAACTACCTCATAAAAAGTTATGGTAATTATTCGTTTTTACACCCAGTCTGTTTTTATGAGAACAAACTTTTCTGGTCAATTTTGAGGTGTTTTGCATGAATCTGCCATCCGTTTCCTGTGCAAATGCGTAGTTTTCGAGATATCGTCATCTCGAAAACTACGCATTTGCGCAGGAAACGGATGGCAGTTTCGTACAAAACACCTCAAAATTAACCAGAAAAGTTTGCACTCGTCATTTTCGTTTACACTAACAAAAATATCATGACTTAACCTAACCAATTATCAAGGGCGTACAGTTGACCTAACCGGGTATTCAATTGATCTAACTGGTGTCATGTACTGAACTGTCCGCAAAACATTAGGACCAATCAATTTGTGATGCGTGATCTTTACGTACCCCCAAGACCTAAATTATACCTTGCCTGGGTAGTCCGCTAAATTTCGCGTGCCCTTAAAGATTGAAACACTGAAACGACACATGTTCTGGTCTTTTCTTAAAATACAAGCATTATTGCATTTAGTGCAGGTCACGGATGTCTTAATTATTCTGTGATTGAAAAAAAGGTCTAAACTCTTGTCTTCATCGAGGGCAATATGGCGGATTACGTCTTCAAAGTCAAATATGCAAAACTGACACGTCATACTTGTGGTCACAAAAACACCGAACTAACAGACCAATTGCTAATAATGATTTAATTTTAAAACAGGACAAATTGAGGTAAATATTTGGCTGGACACAGGGGCTACATTTTTTATCAAAATTACATTTTTCTAGTGTAGTTTTCTCTGCTTTGCTCGAATCTGATACCCATTTCTTGTGCAAATGAATAGAAACTATTTTTTTCCCATTCCAAAATACAGTGTTTTTACTCATTTGCACAAGAAATGTGTGTCAAATTCCAACAAAGCAGAGAAAACTACACCAGGAAAATGTAATTCTGATAAAAAACTAGCTAACCTAACTAAATTAACTAACCTAACCAACCTAACCTAACTTAACCACAAAGCACACCAAAATACACTAGAAAAATGTATTTTTTATTTCAACTTCAGGCCATGTCATTTTTGTTTTTGTTATTTTCGCTTAAACTAACGAAAATATCATTATTTAACCTAACCAATCATCAAGGGTGTACAGTTGACCTAACTGGGCAGTCTATCAGTATGGATAGATATTGGGCATAAAAATGCCAGGAAAATCAGGATAGGGGGTATCTATAGACCACCTGAGGGATGTTCAGTTGGAGGAATCCCCAAAAGGGTAATTTTTTACTATCAGTCCAGCCTCTGGAAACTGAAAATAAAGTTTACCATAAGACTCTTTACATTTTTTAAACAACTTTTATTAAGTACAATATGAAGGCAAATGCCGATTAAAGCTATAAAATTAATGTTAAGAAATTATTTTTTTGAGCGATAAAATCGCGGATCATATTTTTGGGAGTGATAAAATGGCTGATCCCACAAAGGTTAGGAAGGTACCGCTAACAAAATTGGGGGTTTGACCTGAACTCATAAGATTTTAGTGTCACGATGGCGTCGGTTTGCGATGGTTGTAATTATTCACTGTTTAACTTCATACAAATTTTTTGATGATGAAGAGGCTGCATTTAATTTTTATGTAGAACACAGTGTATTGCTAAAAGAATTTATTTGCCCTAAGAAAAACAAGGAAGGTATTGTTTGTGGTAATAAGTGTGTGTTCGATAAAAACAGAAAAGCATTTCGTTGCCATAGGTCGGTGCGTGATAAGAAACGGAGAAGGGGAACACGCATATATTGTGATTTTTTTCAGTCAGTTTATAAAAATACGTGGCTAGAGAGGTGCAGCTTTAAAATTAATTTAAACCTAGTCTTCATTGCGTTCTACCTAAGACCAAATTTTAGTATCAAACTAGCAAGGGATGAACTAGGTTTATCCACAAAAACCATCGTAGACTGGGCCAGTTTTTGCAGAGAGGTGTGCGTTTTTCACTGTATCGACAATAGCGAGAAAATAGGTGGTTCTGGAACAGTGGTGGAAGAGGATGAGTCCAAGTTTGGGAAAAGGAAATATAACTGTGGAAGAGTTATTGATGGCCAATGGGTATTCGGAGGTGTGCAACGAAACACAAATAAAATTTTTCTTGGTCCTGTTCAGGACCGTAGCTCTGAGACCCTAATTAAACTTATTAAAGAAAGAATTTTGAGTGGGACTACCATTCATAGTGACTGTTGGAAGGCGTATTCTTCACTTGGAGAGGAAGGTTATACCCACCTTAACGTGAATCATTCCATTAATTTCGTCGATCCGACAACAGGAGCCCACACCCAAAACATCGAAAGGAAGTGGCAAGATATTAGACAGAACGTACTGAGGTATGGGAGACGTAAAAAGCATTTTGTTGGATATCTAGCAAGACACATATTCTGCTTGAAATATCAAGAATCCAAACAAAGGCTACACGCTTTTCATGTTGCAGCGGCTCAGCTATACAAACCACATTAAAAAAGAATATATATATATATATATATATATATATATATACAGGTAAGAGTAGTACCTAAAATTAGGTTAGGTTAGGTTAGTATAGTTTTACGGTGTATATATAATATATACTGTGAATATATACAGTGTTCGTTTTACTACATATATATAAATGTATATACACACACCTTTTAGGTCACTCATGTTGGCTGTTTCTACAATTTCCATAATTTATATATCAATGGATTCGTTTTTACATCGCGAATGCGCCCTAGATAGTCTCTACCGAAGGAATTACCCACATTTTAGGGTATTTTTTCACACTTATACCCCAAAACAAACTTCGTGTCCTAACTTAGTTTTGGGCCAGTTCCCTCACTTGAGACTATCCAAATCGCATTCCTGGTGTAATAACGAATCCATTGATCTATAAATTATGGGAATTGAAGAGACCGGAGTGATAGTAAAAAATTACCCCCAAAGGTAGGGAAGAAAATAAGTATGTAGAAAATAAACTTATTGATGAAATAAATAAAGCAATGACAAGCAATATTATGATTGTTGGGGATTTCAATTATAGGCATATAGACTGGGAAATATTACAAACACCAGAAAGTAATGAGAGATTCTTAAACTGTATAAATGAGAATGGTTTAACCCAGTTAGTAAAGGAGCCAACCAGGGCCGATGCCATTCTAGATTTAATTCTAACAAATAATCCAGATACTTTCCAGATATCTCAGTTTCAGAAACACTAGGTTCAGGTGATCACTGTATCCTTCAGTTTAATATTGTTTGTAATTCAAGACCTAGTGAAAATAAAGTAGACGTCCCAGATTTTAAAAGAGGAAATATAAATGGACTAGTAAATGATCTGTGTCTAATAAATTGGACAGATATTCTACAGCCTGAACAGACAGTAACTAGTATGTGGGAAAAATTTAAAAGTATAATAATGAACATACAAAGGAAGCATATCCCAGTGTAAAATCAGAACTGGAAAAAATAAAAAACAACCTTGGATAAACTGCAATGTAAAAAGAGCAATCAGAAAAAAACAAAAGCATTTTATAAATTCAAAAGAACTAAAAATGGCACAGACTCCGAAATATATAAAAGTAAAAGAAGCATTTGCAAGAAAGCAATCAGAGATAGCAAACGAGACCTGGAAAAAAGCCTAGCCAAGAATTCCAAAAACAATCCCAAGAAGTTTTTCAATCACTTCAATTTGAAAAGTAGAGTGAAAAAGAAAATTGGCCCCCTCCATATAGATAGTGATCTTGAAATAACTGAAGAACTAAACAAATACTTTTCATCAGTATTCACAAATGAAAATTTAAATAATATTCCTGATCTTATACTACCAGGACAAGATAGAGAAATAAATGAATTAAGGGTAACAAACTAGATATCCTAAAAGCAAGAGATAAATTAAAAATGGAAAAATCTCCAGGGCCAGATGAAATGCATCCAATAGTCATAAAAGCTGCCAAAAAGAATATAGCACAGGCACTAGAAATTATTTTTAATAAATCATTGATATGTACTGAAATTCCAGAGGATTGGAAGAAAGCAAATGTGGCTCCAATCTTTAAAAAAGGAAATAGAAACTTAGCAAAAAACTACAGACCCATCAGCCTTACCTCCATTATTTGCAAATTACTTGAACGTATCATTAGAGGTAAAGTTATTGAGTTCGTTGAAGAGTGCAACCTTATAAATGCTAGCCAGCATGGCTTTCGAAATGAAGGTCCTGTCTAACCAACTTGATTGAATTTTATGATGGAGTCCTATTGCATTTGGACAATAAAGAGCCAGTAGATATAGTATACTTAGACTTTGCAAAGGCATTTGATACTGTTCCTCATGCAAGATTGTTGGTAAAAGTTAGAGCCCATGGTATAAGAGGTCATATAGCTGACTGGATAGAAGAATGGCTGAGAAACAGAAAACAGAGTTCATCTAAATGGAAATAAGTCTACTTGGAGACCCATATTGAGCGGAGTTCCACACGGGTCTGTCCTGGGACCTCTGCTTTTTGTTGTCTATATAAGTGATCTAGAGAAGGGCCTATCATGTAAAACCTCAAAATTTGCCGATGATACAAAATTAGGCCATAATGTTAAGTCAGTAGCAGGAGCAATGACAATACAAAAAGACTTAAACAGAGTAACAGCCTGGGCAGATAAGTGGGAGATGAGATTTAATGTTGATAAATGCAAGGTTATGCATATTGGGCCAAAAAATCCAGAATTTTAATACAATATGAATGGAATTTGGATTAAAAATGATGATAAAGAGAAAGACTTGGGTGTCACTGTGACTAATGAACTTAAACCCTCAAATCACTGTATGGTAATCAGAAATAAAGCAAATGCTAGACTCAATCTCATGCTGAGACACATTGAATACAAATCACCCAATATTATAAAGCAACTATACATTTCATATGTGAGACCCCTTCTCGAATACTGTATTCAATTTAATAGTCCCTATTTGATACAAGATATTGAAAAACTGGAAAAAGTACAGAAACGAGCAACAAGAATGATCCCATCTCTAAGACAATTGACATATAAGGAAAGACTGGCGTATCTAAACATGTTCTCATTAAAAAGGAGGTTAAGGGGTGATATGATAGATATGATAAAAGGGTTGGATAAGATAGATTTTGATTCTCTCTTCATTAAAGATCACAATAACTAGACTAGAGGTCATAGTATGAAATTGTTTTCTTAAATTTGTTCTACATCTTGGTTTAAATATAGTTTTACAAACAGAGTAATTAAGTTTTGGAACAGTCTGACAGAAAAAGTGGTGACTTCAGATACACTTGATTCTTTCAAAAGAAGGTTGGATAGTTTGATATCTGCAAGGGACATCTGGCGATAGTGTTTAAGCCCATTTTTATTGCATGAATGGTACTAGTTTATTTCATATATATTATGTGCATTTAGGTGATAGATCCCACAGCTCAACACAAGTGTTGTGGGATATAGGGAGGCAGCATCTTGGGTTAGGGGATACTCTCTGTCCTTACACACCCCTTTTAAAGAGATTCCTCTGCCGAGCGGTGCCCCCCATAGTACTGTGAGGTATTGAAAAACTCATGATCTTCACTTGCCCCACAAACACCTTTAAATGGGAGACCCAAAATGGGTGTGCACACACATTTCTACATTACTGTACAGTCTTTACAGCCACACCTATACTTTTCCTCCTAAGTATATATATTGTAATGTATATGGTTGTAATTATGACTTGGTTTGCAAATGATATGGACCGTGACTTATTTTTGGTTGGCAAGGTACTGGTATTGATGGGTAGGTACTGTAATGAAATTGACTGGATTCTTTGGATCTGATATATTTGCATGTCAGTTATAAATAGATATAAAGTGTAACATATTCGTGGATAGTAGCCTATTATGACTTTGATCCTCTGGATCCAGAGATTCTATCTTTAGTTTTAAATTGATAATTATCAATTTAAAATTAATTAATTATAATTAATTAATTTTAAATTGATAATTAATTAGTTTTGTAAAAATTGGTTGTCAATGTACAGGCAATTTTTACATAGTGGAGCCACCTCGATGGGCCAAAGTGGCCCCTAGTGTGCCCACTATAAAAATTTCTTATGTTTTTACTTACTTACTTACTTACTTACTTTGTAGCCCCCGGGTTCTCTTATGCGAACCCGGCGGCATTCAGGTATCCCGCGACCACCGTGGGACGGGTCCATAGGTCTCGTAGAGAGGTAATGTTGAAGTTGTGTCTTTGTTGAGAGAGTGTGGCAGTGTAAGAGTAGGTGTTCTGTGTCCTCAGGGTGGAGGTAGCATTTTTGACAGGTGGAGGTGTCAGCTAGGTGGAGTCAGTGTCTGTATTGTTGGGGGGAGGGGTGGTGGCCTGAACGGAGCCTGGCCAGAGTAACTCTTGTTTTCCTTGGGAGGGTTTGTTCGCTCTGATGGACTACAGGGGGAGTATCGTGAAGGACAGTGTTGTGTGGTTGGCCGAGTAGGTATTTCCGGGTGAATTCTGTGTGGAGATGTTTAATGGGGTTGATGTTTAGGGGAGGAGGGGGGATATTGTTCAGTAGCTGCGAATAGTGAGCAGCAGGAGTACGTTTTTTGTTGCGGGGTGGGGGATTGTGTAATGTGAGATGGTGACAGGGGTGGTCTGGGGCCAGTGCTCTGGAGAAGAATTGAGTCCCTGTCATGTTCATGTGGTGTTCGATGGGGAGTATTTTCGTATCTGCGTGTAGATGTGGGATGGGTGTGGTTCGGAGGCAGCCAGTAATGCTTCTGAGACCTCTGTTTTGTGTGGTCTGTATCTTTTTATGGTTTGTGTGGGAGATGGACGGGGACCAGGCGGGGGCAGCGTAAGTTAGGGTAGTACGTACAAACTGTTTGTATAGGATACTAAGGGATTCCTTCTGCTGACCGAATGTTGTGGAGGTGAGTGTTCTGAGAGCGTTGAGTTTTTTTGTTGCTTTGGAGCAAATGTTTGATATGTGAGGGGAAAAGGACGTGTGTATGTCTAGGGTGAGGCCAAGGATTGTTGGGGTTTTGTTTAGAGGTAGGGGATGTCTCATGAGGGTGACTCTCGGGTGTGCTTGGATTCGTGGCGGTCTGAGGTTAGGAGAGTGATGGAGGATTTTTGAGGGGATGCTGACATCCTATTATTAGATTTTTGAGGGGATGCTGACATCCTATTATTAGATTTTTGAGGGGATGCTGACATCCTATTATTAGATTTTTGAGGGGATGCTGACATCTTATTATTAGTCAGCCAAAGTGGCCCCTAGTGTGCCCACTATAAAAATTTCTTATGTTCTTAAGTGGGTATTCAGTTGGCCTAACCGGGCATTCAGTTGGCCTAACAGGTTAATATTGGTTATTTCACCTAAATATCTTCTGATCTTTTCGTATTTGGCACTCACTGTCACATTTCAGGCAAGTTAAGGATGAGCGAATAACGCCATAATTGATAAAAACATCCAATGCTTTCTCTTCATCTAGGGCACATGACGAATCAAGTTCTCAAAGTCAGAAACCACACGAACAGCACGTCATAATTCTATCACAAACAACCAAACTGAATCCAATTAGAAAAAAAAAATAATAGACAGAACAGAAACCAACCAACTAATTAAGTCGCAGAGTAGCGAAAAAATAACCCAATCAGGAAAAATATTTCATGAAAAAAGTACATTATAGCCAAAACAGGACATATTCACTATAAAAATGTAACGTAATTTTTTCTATAATCTTGCATTTCCACAAAAAATGATTAGTACCATCGTAAAGAGCATGAAAAATAGTGCTAGTGAAACACAACCTCTCATTTCTCGTTAGCCCCTATGTCCAGCCAAATATTAACCCAACTTGAATTATGAAGAAGTAGCCAGAAATACCAAAAATAGGAAATATTCACCAAATAGTTGATATATACATATATTGAAAAAACACGAAAAATAAGAAATTTATTTTAATAAAAAAAACACATTTTATACAAATCTGCACAAGATAAGATAGCCTATATATTTTCTTAGTCAGTTTTGAATGGCAATTCAATATATGTATTGTACTGTTTTAACCGCACATGAGCGGGTTAAAAGCGAATATTAACCAAAGTTATTTTGATTTACAGGTCCAGCCCATGTCATTTAATACATATTGACCGAAGGAAGTTAGGGTCGGAGGTAAGAATTGTAATGACTGGTAGGTCTATCACTCAGCTTGCATCAAAATTACAGAACAAGTGTATAGCGGCATGTCTTTTTTCTGAACAGGACGTCATATCCGCGGATAGGATGACAAGTCAACGGATAGGACGCAAAATGTATATTTGCTGTGGTTATATGGCTAAATTATTGGCAGAAATAGATTCAGCATACACAATTTAACTTAAATTCATATTTTAGTAAAGGATATCTATTGCAGATAAATTAGAATTTGTCCCGTTTGTATGTATGCGGGCCAGAGTAACCATTATTACGGAGATATAATAACCGTTATTACATTATCATTTGTATAATTTAGGTCTCGGGGGTACAGGGGCAGAGTCCCCGTAAAGATCACGCATTACAAATTGATAGCCTTACCGATGCGTGGTAAATAATTATACGCCTCATTGCATCCATCAGTAGCGACTTCATGCATCATTTCAAGACTCGAATCATTCCCTTGCTTGAGAAAAACTTGCATACTCACATGACGTCATCACACACAATGAATTTAGATACACCACTCACACGATGGACAAACAACAACTGTGAATTGCTCAACCAAGTCTTCAAACAAGCCATTGATGTAGGCCTAGGCCATATAGGAGCATCGCTAGCTGCCAAATGACATCAACATACAAACAGGATGAATTCTAATTTATTTGCAATAGATATCGGTTATTATTCGTTTTTTGACCCAGTCACACCCAGCTATAACAGCAATATATATTGAATAACCAATCAAAACTGAATAAGAAAATATATATATTATCTTGTGCAAATTTGTATAAAATGTGTTTTTTATTAAAATATATTTCCTATTTTTGGTGTTTTTTCAATATATATATACTTATATAATATATATATATATTATATATATATATATATCGACTATTTGGTGAATATTTCTTATTTTTGGTGATTCTGGCTACTTCTGCGTAATTCAATTTGTCCTGTTTTACAAATAAATCATTTTTAGCAATTGTTCGTCTGTTGAACTCTGTTCAGTTTGGTTTTTTTGTGACGAAGTATGACGTGTCAGTTATGCATATTTGATTTTGAAGACGTGATCCGCCATAATGCCCTCGATGAAGACAAGAGTTTAGACCTTTTTTTCAATCACAGAATAATTAAGACATCCGTGACCTGCCCTAAATGCAATAGTGCTTGTATTTTAAGAAAAGACCAGAAGGTCTTTAGGTGCCGTAAAAAAAATACTAAAAATAAATGTGTCTCATTTCAATTTAAGGGCAGGCGAAATTTAGCGGACTACCCATGCAAGGTTGGCACATGTTATTACATTATCATTTGTATAATTTAGGTCTCGGGGGTACGGGGGCGAAGCCCCCGTAAAGATCACGCATCACAAATTGATCAGTCCTAATGTTTTGCGGACAGTTCAGTACGTGACACCGGTTAGGTCAACTGTACGCCCTTGATGATTGGTTAGGTTAAGTCATGATATTTTCGTTTAAATTCGTTAGTTTAAACGAAAATGACGAGTGCAAACTTTTCTGGTTAATTTTGAGGTGTTTTGTACAAACTGCCATCCGTTTCCTGTGCAAATGCGTAGTTTTCAAGATGAGATATCTCGAAAACTACGCATTTCCACAGGAAACGGATGGCAGATTCGTGCAGAACACCTCGAAATTGACCAGAAAAGTTTGCTCTCATTATAAAAAGAGACTGGGTCAAAAAACGAATAATTACCTAGATATCCTTTACTAAAATATGAATAAGTTAAATCGTGTATGCTGAATCTATTTCTGCCAATAATTTAGCCATATAACTGCAGCAAATATACTTTTTGCATCCTATCCATTAACTTGTCATCCTATCCGCGGATAGGACATCCTGTTCAGAAAAAAGACGCGCCCAGTGTATAGGGATATGAAGTCACCAAGTATTTTGTGGTTTGCAGTAAATGTTTAGTTGAGGTTAGGAACACGGTCAAGACAAGGTTTAAGAAAGCTGCTAGCTCGGAGTCCAGTAGGCCTAAGTTAGTTGGCCCTTTGATTGATAGTGTAGCTACTGAGATTAATGGAACGATTAGGCCAGAAACTGAATCTAATATAGGAAATATTAATGTAAGACGTAGTGAGGTTAAGCCTAAGCCAAGCCAGAGTGCTAGAGACAGGGATACAGGCCCAAGTTAAGCCTAAGCCAAGTGTTAGTGATAATGATGCAGGTCCAAGTGAAGTTAGGCCTAACTTAACTTACAATTATTATGGGCTAAGTTTAAAAACTTAAAGATTTCATTTCTCTTACGGTGTTTAACAGCTTTACATTATTCTCATGACGAGAACTTGGTGTTCTATAGATCACCCCCTACTAATATTATATCATTTTTACTTATTCGGATAATCTCTACGAGCGCTCCAATTTTCAATATTAAACATACACTCATAAAACATATGCCATTTGAAAGTTCACATTTTTCTGAGTCTAAAAATGTAGTAATCCAAAAGTACCAATAGCAAATAAAAAGTAACGATTTAATTAATGATTTGACGCGTGACGTCATTAACTACATTATAAAGTTTGGCTAAGTTATAAATCTTCAGTGTGTGTTGTAAGATGGTATTTTTGGTAATTGTTACGCTAACCTAACCTAACATGAATATGTTATTACATGATCATTTGTATAATTTAGCAGCAGTTGGAAAATTGGAGAGAGGCGTTGGAAAGTAGGGGGATGAGAATTAGCCGAAAGAAGACCGAATATATGAGATGTGATGTGCAGCAGGACCGAGGAGGGGAAGTGACATTGAGTGGAGAGCTTGTTAAGACGGTGGAGTATTTTAAATACTTGGGGTCAACTGTGGATGCAGAAGGGGGAGCAGAGAGAGAGATAAACTGTAGAATACAGTCGGGGTGGAAGAACTGGAGAGACGTATCAGGGGTGCTCTGTGATAAGAGGGTCCCAGTGAAACTGAAGGGAAAGGTATTCAAAACAGTGGTGAGGCCGGCAATGTTGTATGGAATGGAGACTGTGCCAATGAAGAAGAGCAATGAAAGAAAAATCGATGTGGCTGAAATGAAGATGTTGAGATGGATGTGTGGAGTGACGAGGAGGGATAGGGTCAGAAATGAGCATATAATAGGAACAGTGAAGGTGGCGGAAGCATCTAAGAAGGTGCAGGAGGCCAGGCTGAGGTGGTATGGACACGTCAGGAGAAGAGAGGAGGAGTATGTGGGGCGCAGAGTGCTGGAGATGGAGTTGCCGGGACGGAGAAGAAGAGGAAGACCGAAGACGAGATGGAGGGACTGTGTGGTGGCGGACATCAGGGAGAAGGACTTGGAGGAGGACGTGGTATACGACAGAGGAGAGTGGAGAAGACGAACCAAAAACAGCGACCCCATGTAAAGATGGGATAATAAGCTGCGGAAGAAGAAGAAGGGGTACGGGGGCGTAGCCCCCGTAAAGATCACGCATCACAAATTAATCGGTATAGGGTTTTATATTTAAACCTAGTTACTTTTTATTTGCTATTGATACTTTTGGATTACTACATTTTTAGACTTAGAAAAATGTGAACTTTCAAATGGTATATGTTTTTTATGAGTGTATGTTTAATATTGAAAAATGGAGCGCTCCTAGAGTTTTACCACTTATTCTAATATTAAACCAATAACTCTCTAAAACCTTTATTTAATTCATCACATGGTTGCACTTCATATATATCTAATACATAGACTAACACACCACCACTTCTCTTATTCATCCTATCTCTTCGGAAACAGTTATATCCTTTTAAATTAAACTCTCCCTCAAAAATATCCTCACTTAACCAACACTCAGTCACTCCCACAAAATGTGGTTTAAATTCAATTATATTATTTTTAAATTCCAGAAATTTATTATAAATACTTTGTGCATTCAAATTATAAACCTTCAGTACATTTCATTCACCATATTTACATTTTTTTTACTAGACCTAAGTTGACTAGTAACTGCAACAAATCCTTGACTTATGCCAAAAGACTCTGCAGCCTGCAAAACTGAACCATCATCTCTACCACTTTACCACTTTTCCATTTTTTATAGCTAATCGACTTAATATTATCTCTTTTCATTATCCCCGAGCCAGGCGTCAGGCACGAAGGTGCTGGCCTGGATAGTGTTCGGTGTACCGGACAGTTGTTGCCGATAGAATAGACAAACTGAGGGCGTTTAAGGCTCCTGGGCCAGACCAGTTCCTCCCCAGAGTGTTACAGGAAGTCCGCGACCAGGTGGCTCCCCACCTGGCTACAGTCTTCAACAAATCGTTGGAGACAGGCCAGGTGCTTGGTGATTGGAGGGAAGCCAACGTGACCCCTATCTTTAAGAAAGGGGATCACGAAAGTCCAGGGAACTATTGTCCCATTAGTCTCACTTCGGTTGTAGGTAAAATTATTAGAGGGGATAATAGCGGATAGGATCGTTCACCATTTGGATTCCTACAAGCTGCTAAGGGACTCCTAACATTGGTTTAGACGGCATAGGTCGTGTCTCACCAACCTGCTCGAGTTTTTCCACGCCAAAGTCCGCGCGCTGGGTATCAATGGGGAAGTAGGTAGGTGGATTGAAAACTGGCTGAAGAATAGGGGGCAGAGTGTTGTAATTAAAGGGGCTAGTTCGAGTTGGGCCTCGGTCGTTGGCGGGGTTCTTCAGGGTTCCGTTTTGGGGCCACTGTTATTAAAATTTACATAAATGGTATCGACGCTGGCATCGTCAGTAGGATCGCCAAATTCGCTGATGACATCAAGCTTGGGGCCAATGTTGGAACGCCCGAGGCGATCGAGCAAGTGCGTGCAGACCAGGGTTGGTACCCAAAAACCCAAACCCCAAAACCCACCCAAAACCCCAGCACAATATTCTGCTGTCTTTTTTGTACTTCCAGCATCTACTGCTGAAATCAGATATCGCTTTTTTCCATTATGAATACTGTGCGCAATGATAGGATCATTACCTACTGAACTCCAGCCATCTTGTATAAGGGCAATGGTACAATCATCAAGATTAAGGTCATTCTTCATTTCATGGATTACTTCATCATTAACTTTTATTAACAGATCAGGTGCCAACCTTTTCCTGTTTGGTGGTTCCTATCCTGATCTTAGACCTTTCATTAATTTTATAAATTCTTTATTTTCTAAAACGTTGAAGGGTATGTTAGCTGAAAAGAAGAACCGTGCAACTTGTAAATCTAATTCTTCCTTTTGGTCCACAGTCGTTCTTACCACAAATGGTGTAATTGATCTTTGCCTTTTATGCTTTATTGGTGTTGAATGACAAAATGTGGATGATGAAGAACCTGCACTGGTGTCACTCATTTCAGGCACATTTTCACTTATAATCTTTGGATCATCTTTGCCAGAAGCCAAAGTTGGAGGAAGTGAATCAGTTTCAGCTGATGCTCCAAATTCGAGTCTCGGCATACCTCTTGCCTCATTTTCAAACATTCCACTTTTCTTTTACTGCATTTCTCTAGATGATGTTTCACTCTCTCAATTTTTTGAGTGATACTTTCTTTGCAATAATTGCATAGTACTCTAGTAGGCTGATCACTTAATAAAGTCACCTCGTCCCATTCGCTAGCTTTAGATCTTCCACCTCTATAACTCTTTGAGTTTGGCATCTTAAAAATTTAAATTTGAGTTAGGTCTAAATAAAGCTAAAATCTGCTGTTAAGAAATAAAAGAAAGATCTAAAATTAAAATGGAGAAAATTCTAATATGTCATTATTATCTCTCATATCTGAACTTTCTGTGAAATAAGGGTCTTTTTAATATATATTGTAGATTAGATAAATAAATTAATAAAATAATAGATATATTAGGCACTATATAATTATCGAACCTTTCTAAAAACAATTTTCAACCCATCAAAAAAACAAAAAACCAGCAGGGTTGTTTTTTTGTGTGAAAAACCCGGGTTTTTGCCAACCCTGGTGCGGACCTACGTAGGATAGGTGAGTGGTCCGAAAAATGGCAAATGCCGTTTAACTTGGGTAAATGCAAGGTGATGCACATTGGCTACGCCAATCCCAAGTCGGATTACTCCATGTTGGGGAGTAATATCGAGGCCACTGATGTGGAAAAGGATTTGGGTGTGCTAATTAGCAGCGACCTTAAGTTTACCAAACAGTGCGTAGAGGTGGAAAAGAAAGCCCAGAAGCTGTTGGGTTGTATGAGGAAGCAATTTCGATTTCGGAACAAGGAGCTTGTGCTCTCCCTGTACAATTCTCTGATTCGGCCGCACCTGAAGTATGCTGTGCAGTTCTGGTCGCCCACCCTCAGGAAAGATATTGAGAGGCTGGAGCGAGTCCAGGCGAGGGACAAAGTTAATCCCTTCCGTTAGGCATATGGGCTACAATTGACGCTTACGCGCGCTGAATTTGTTTTCGCTGGAAACTCGGAGGCTGCGCGGACAACTCATCGTAGTGTTCAAGCTCTTAAGTGGGTTCAACGATGTCGATTTTAGAAGCATGTTTAGTTTAAAATGATAACCCAACTCGCAGCAATGGTTGGAAATTGGATTTGAAACGGTTTAGGACTAGTGTGTGTGGGAATTACTTTATGTGTAAGATCTGTGACACGTGGAGCAGGTTACCTTCAGAAGTTGTGAACAGTTCCTCTGTGGATCAGTTCAAGAAAAGGTTAGACTGAATCCTGCACACTATTTGAGGGTGTAGGAAATTTTACCTGGCATCCGTTGCCATTAGCACCTCCTCGGTATGGGCCGCAAGGCCTTTTGAGGTACTCCTTTTCCTTGTAACTCCTTGAAACGCCTTGTAACTCTCTCTCTCTCTCCATTTGGTGGACTCTGGCAAATTATGCAGCATTAAGTTATATCTCCTCTCTTGATCTTCTCTATCTTTAAATATTTCCTCTACTTTAAACTCTATTAGTCTATCTATTTTATCTAATCTCTTACCTACCTTTTCATGAATACTACTTCTCAGAATCCAACAGAATTTTCTCAATATTGTCAAATGTCAAGCTTGACTTCTTTTGCCTCCTGCTTAGTCTTCATATTATAAAACTCTAGGGCTGTACTTGCATTTGGCCTACATGCTTGACAGAATCACATTAAACCTTTCAAACCTTCCTCTCCCATTGTATCGTAAATTGTAGTATTTATGTTGCTACAATCCAAATGACACCAAAACTTACACATATCACATTGGAAGGTCTTATGAGAATTTTTGACCTCTCTCTTACACACTATGCAGGCATAACTCCCTCTCTTTGGTGGCTGATCCGCCAGTTGTACTGCCTCCCCCTCTTCTCTGACATCTTCCTCTATGATTTCTTCCCATTTATTAATTTATATTTTCCTTAAATATAACACAGTATATTAATTCTGGAATGGGGTAATTCCAGGAAAGATCATGCAATACTTAACACCACACCCGTTTCAATTTTCCTATAATTTGTTGTATAGCATTGTCTATACCAAAAAACCTGAAATTTCAAGTTTCAAATTGATCAGACTTACAGTTCAACAGTTATGGCTCTTCCAACTTTGGACAGGGCCGCATTTAGCGGGTGGCGCACCGGGCAAATGTCTAAGGCCCCGCGCCCGATGGGCCCCGCAAATTTCAATTGAAAAAAATTAAACGTCACGTATTTGCCATCTGCAACGAGTTTTACTTTTTCCGGCAGGCGGCATGGCATCAGGCATTCTAATATCCACTTTGAACATAAGAACATAAGAAATTTTTATAGTGGGCACACTAGGGGCCATTTTGGCCCATCGAGGTGGCTCCACTATGTAAAAACTGCCTGTATATTGGCAACAACCAATTTTTACAAAACTAATTGATTATCATTTTAAAACTAATTAATTATCAATTTAAAACTAGAGATAGAATCTCTGGTTCCAGAGGATCAAAGTCATAATAGGCTACTACCCACAAATATGTTACACTCTATATCTATTTATAACTGACATGCAAATATATCAGATCCAAAGAATCCAGTCAATTTCATTACGGTACCCATCAATACCAGTACCTTGCCAACCAAAAATAAGTCACGGTCCATATCAATTGCGGACCAAGTCACAATTTACAACCATATACATTACAATATATATACTTATGAGGAAAAGTGTAGGTGTGGCTGTAAAGACTACAGTAATGTAGAAATGTGTGCGCACCCATTTTGGGTCTCCCATTTAAAGGTGTTTGTGGGGCAAATGAAGATCATGAGTTTTTCAATACCTCACAGTACTATGGGGGGCATCGCTCGGCAGAGGAATCTCTTTAAGTGGGGTGTGTAAGGACAGAGAGTATCCCCTAACCCAAGATGCTGCCTCCCTATATCGCACAACACTTGTGTTGAGCTGTGGGATCTATCACCTAAATGCACATAATATATATGAAATAAACTAGTACCATTCATGCAATAAAAATAGGCTTAAACACTATCACCAGATGTCCCTTGCAGACATCTAACTATCCAACCTTCTTTTAAAAGAATCAAGTGTATCTGAAGTCGCCACTTTTTCTGTCAGACTGTTTTAAAACTTAATTACTCTGTTTGTAAAACTATGTTTTCTTAAATTTGTTCTACATCTTGGCTTAAATAATTTCATACTATGACCTCTAGTCTGGTTATTGTGATCTTTAATGAAGAGAGAATCAAAATCTATCTTATCCAACCCTTTTATCATTTTATACACCTCTATCATATCACCCCTTAACCTCCTCCTTTTTAATAAGAGCATGTTTAGATACGCCAGTCTTTCCTTATATGTCAATTGTCTTAGAGATGGGATCATTCTTGTTGCTCGTTTCTGTACTTTTTCCAGTTTTTCAATATCTTGTATCAAATAGGGACTATTAAATTGAATACAGTATTCGAGAAGGGGTCTCACATATGAAATGTATAGTTGCTTTATAATATTGGGTGATTTGTATTCAATGTGTCTCTGCATGAGATTGAGTCTAGCATTTGCTTTATTTCTGATTACAATACAGTGATTTGAGGGTTTAAGTTCATTAGTCACAGTGAAACCCGTCTTTCTCTTTATCATCATTTTTAATCCAAATTCCATTCATATTGTATTAAAATTCTGGATTTTTTGGCCCTATGCATAACCTTGCATTTATCAACATTAAATCTCATCTCCCACTTATCTGCCCAGGCTGTTACTCTGTCTAAGTCTTTTTGTATTGTCATTGCTTCTGCTACTGATTTAACATTATGGCCTAATTTTGTATCATCAGCAAATTTTGAGGTTTTACATGATAGGCCCTTCTCTAGATAATTTATATAGACAACAAAGAGCAGAGGTCCCAGCACAAACCCCTGTGGGACTCCGCTCAATACGGGTCTCCAAGTAGACTTATTTCCATTTAGATGAACTCTCTGTTTTCTGTTTCTCAGCCATTCTTCTATCCAGTCAGCTATATGACCTCTTATACCATGGGCTCTAACTTTTACCAACAATCTTGCATGAGGAACAGTATCAAATGCCTTTGCAAAGTCTAAGTATACTATATCTACTGGCTCTTTATTGTCCAAATGCAATAGGACTCCATCATAAAATTCAATCAAGTTGGTTAGACAGGACCTTCCATTTCGAAAGCCATGCTGACTATCATTTATAAGTTGCACCCTTCAAGGAACTCAGGAACTTTACCTCTAATGATACTTTCGAGTAATTTGCAAATAATGGAGGTGAGGCTGATGGGTCTGTAGTTTTTTGCTAAGTTTCTATTTACTTTTTTAAAGATTAGAGCCACATTTGTTTTCTTCCAATCCTCTGGAATTTCAGTACGTGCATATCAATGATTTATTAAAAATAATTTCTAGTGCCTGTGCTATATTCTTTTTGGCAGCTTTTATGACTATTGGATGCATTTCATCTGGCCCTGGAGATTTTTCCATTTTTAATTTATCTATTGCTTTTAGGATATCTAATTTTGTTACCCTCCTGGTAGTATAAGATCAGGAATATTATTTAAATTTTCATTTGTGAATACTGATGATAAGTATTTGTTTAGTTCTTCAGTTATTTCAAGATCATCATCTATAGTTTTATCATCTATATGGAGGGGGCCAATTTTCTTTTTCACTCTACTTTTCAAATTGAAGTGACTGAAAAACTTCTTAGGATTGTTTTTTGAATTCTTGGCTTTTTCCCAGGTCTCGTTTGCTATCTCTGACTGCTTTTCTTTTTTGCAAATGCTTCTTTTACTTTTATATATTTCGGAGTCTGTGCCATTTTTAGTTCTTTTGATGGTGTTTAATTTGTTGTTCTTGTTAGTGTTACTCATTTCCAATGTTGTTGCTAACTTACTTCTTGTTGTTTCTGTTGCAGATTCATGATTTATGTTTGTTAGAAAATCTAGAAGAGGAAGAGCCATTGTTGTCCCGAGGCGATATGATGACTAAGCTGATTGATGCAACATTGCTTGTATATAGTAAGTTAAGGTGTATATATGTATATCCATCTCATAATTGTATGGTTAGTGAAAAATTCACTTAATTTAGAGCTAGCATTTTTGGGCTCTTGTGGCATCATTGTTTGGGCACTCTTGTGGCATCATTTTTTGGGGGCACTGCGCGTCCTGCCTACTCGTTTGTTGAATGCGGCACTTACAGGGCGTGGTCTTATAGAGAGCTCTCTTGCAATTCAGTTTGGTTGTTTAGATACAAAATTGTTGCATCGTGCAATGGTGCAGGTTGTGTTGTTGTGGCAAGGTTTAGAAAGAAGACCATAAATAGTGCCCCTTTTGTTTTTTATCTTAATTTTATGCAACTGAGGCCTAAGGTAGGCCCACATCGAGTCAGCAACCCTGAGGTAGGACCTAATAGGTCCTCCAAGTCCGTAAGTTTTTAGTCTAGCTTAACTTGGGCTGTAGGTTAAACTGGCCCTTCAGAGATTGGCCGTTCACGGCTCAGATGGGATTCTGAACCCAATAAAAATAAAAAAAATAACATGGTCCTTCGGAACCGGATTCTAGCCCAAGACTGAGTCAGTGACTATTTTTCGGCAAAGTTCTGATTGTACAAATTGTAGCCCAAGTTAGGCCTGGACGGGTTGAGCATAATTGAGTTAAGGTCCCAGGGTAGAAAGTTTGGTCGCCCAATTGCGAAACTTGGCCACTGGTCTGTCGTTGTTTTGGGCCTACATTTTACCGGTTTGGTTAATTTTGGCTTATTATTCGTAGGCGAAGGTTGCAGACTTCAGTGCGCCAGTTACTTGGGTGGAAAATTTGGTATTCCATACTGGTGGTTGGTCAGTAACCCAACTAAGCAATTCAGTTTATTTGAAAAAAGCAAAATTTGAGTTCGATCAGTTTGGTTAAGTATTTTTGCCAATTCAGCTTATTTGGCATTGAGCCCAATTGTTGTTTGCATTGAAGATGAGTGCAGCTGAATTGAACAAGTTTATAAAAAGGAGAAGCACCTACAAAGGTCTAATTACAAAGGTCATTGCCACTATAGATTCTGCCATAGAGCAAGAGGATTTAAGCTTAGTGACTGCGCAGCTTTCCATATTCCATATTAGAAACTAAAAAGGTTGCTCTAAGTGAAGTAAATGTTAAAAATTGAGACTCTTATAGAAGAGGATGAAATAGAAAATAACATAATTTACTTTGAAGAGATTATTGATGATATAATTAAAGTATGCCACCAAGCAAAAGAGTTTAGCAGCTCAGTACAGTTAGAGACCAGGTCTAATAATGAAACACAACCCTCAACAAATGGTGTTTGTGAAGTTAAGGTTAATAGATCTGCAGTTCAATTACCGAGGCTTGCACTCAAAACATTTTCTGGGAGTATTCATGAATGGCAAGGATGGGCAGACAGTTTTCAATCAGCAGTTCATTCTAGTCAAGTGGCAGTCCCTCTTGGAAGGGGAGGCAGCAAAGACAATAGCAGGATTAGCATTAACAGAGGCTAATTATAATGTGGCTTGGGATATATTAAAGAAACAGTTTGGTAAGCCAGAGATCTTAATTAAAAGCCACCTCCGCGAACTTTTAGCTATACCTCCTGTTAATAATCCCAATAGTGTCAAGGAGTTACGAGAGTCATATGATGAATTTGAAGTTAGAACTAGGTCCCTGGACAACTTGGGTGTAGGAATGGAAAGGTATGGTATAATGTTGGTTACTATACTGGAGTCTAAATTGCATAGCTCAATTTTGCTTGAATTAAGTAGAGGACACTCTACAGAACATGTGTACATCCCTCTTCAGCAGATGTTAAGTCTTTTAGGCACAGAATTAGCAAGACGAGAGGGAATTGAGTTTGCACAGTGGGATGTTAAACAAGGGGACAAAGGCAGGCACAACACCAAAGTTTCTACAAAAAGGAATAGCCCAGGTACAGTGTCAGCTCTACATGCATCCTCTGAGAATAAATTAAAGGGAATCAAGGAATACATATTTTGCGAAGGCAACCATAAGTCATATAAATGTGAGGTGGCTGAGGCTTTACCTGTTGAGGAAAGAAAGGACAGGGTAACTAAGTCCACAGCATGTTTTAAATGTTTTTTGAAAGGTCACAGAGCAAGGTTTTGTAAGTTTAAAATTTTGTGCAAAAAATGCCATGGCCGGCATCAGCCATTATTGTGTGAAAACACTCCTAGTAGGCCTACCCCAGAAGTAGAGACATCAGTGGCACATGCCACTACTATGAAAGGGAGTAAAAGTAAAGGGGGATTATTGCAAACAGCTGCAGCATTATTAATTGGGAATGATGGAGAAGCTACTGTAAGTGTGTTGTTTGATAGTGGTAGACAGTGTAGCTTCATTAAGACCAGAATTTCCAGAAAATTGAAGTTTAAAGAACTTAAGAGGGAAAATTTAAGAATTTCTGGGTTTGGGGGTTCCGTTCAAAACCGAACCAAAGTTAAGAATGTAGAAGTTCTGGTTAAGGGGTTGTTACCACAAGGTCCCACTATCAAGGTCCAAGCTGTAGAGATTGAGGAACTTTGTGCTCCAATCACTACTTGTTCAGATATGGGATGTGTCCAAGAATTGCGAGTTAAAGGAATTAATTTGGGCAATAATAAGTTTGAAGGAACAGAAGATATTAGTCTTTTGATTGGAACTGACTATTATTGGGCCTTCATCACTGGTAATATTGTTCGCACATCTCGAGGTCTGGTAGCTATTGAAAGTAAGCTAGGCTGGATGCTACATGGTAGCTATTGCAATGAAATGGAGGTTAAAGCTCTTTTTGTTAAGATTGAGGAGAACAGCCATGGTTTGGAAAGGCATTTGAAAGCCTTTTGGGAACTTGAATCCATTGGCATAAAGGAGAAGCAGGCGAGTACAGTGAACAGTGATGTTTGAAAGCAATTTGAAAAAGGGACTGGGTTTAGAGATGGTTGCTATGAAGTTGGCCTCCCTTGGAAGGATTCTTGCAAACCCGGTTCAAACCTTCAGCTAGCTAATAGGAGGTTGGAGACTTCATTGTACAGGCTAAGAAAAAATGAGGAGTTGTGAATTGAATACAATGAGGCCATCCTAAGCTATGTACTATGCTGAAAGGGTGCAAGGTGAGCTGGTGAGCCAGGAGGCACATTATCTGCCACACCATGCATTGGTACGGCGAGACAAAACTACCACCAAACTGAGGGTAGTTTCTGATGGCTCAGCCAAGGACAAAGGTGGTGTGTCCTTGAATGACTGTTTGGATGCTGGGCCAAATTTAAATGCAGATTTATTTTCCTTGTTACTGAGATTCAGGTTTGGTAGAGTAGCATTGATTGCAGATGTGAAGCAAGCCTTTTTGCGGATAAAGTTAAAACCAGAGGACAGAGATGCAGTAAGGTATCTGTGGGTAGATACGAAAGACTTGTTGGAAAATGAACCTAAGGTTCAAGCATATAGAATGAAGTCAGTGTTGTTTGGCCTCAGCTCTAGTCCATTTCTGTTGGCAGCTACTATAGCAGTACCATTTTAAGAAATATTCTGAAGTCTATCCTAACGCTATTGAACACATAAGGAAAAAAATTTATGTTGATGATTTGCTGTGTTCCGTGGATAATACAGAAATGGCTAAACAGATATTCTATAAGAGGCACATTCAAAGAGGAAGTAAGTTGCAGGTTGGTTGCTGCAAATAGCAGAGTAGCACCTTTGAAAAGGCTTTCTATTCCAAGGTTGGAATTGATGGGTGCAGTTATTGCTAGTCGGCTTGCACTTGTAGGGTGGTCCATAATTTCACTTTTTGAAATTTTTAATGGTCCAACGAGCTAATGTTGTGGGCATTGGTGCAAGAAACATCATGGTTACCAGTTTTTGGAGTTCCGGTAGTATCAGATCCCACACCCCCAATTTATATGGGACCTAAAAATTTGACTGAGAAAACGAAAGTTTTTCCGCTTCTCTGTGAATAAACATATGGCTATGTTATTTTTTCTTGGTAATAATATATTATTTTAATTAATTATATATTCTAGGGGTGTTACTGCCACCTTGAAGCATCATCCCAGGCAGCTTCGCGGCGATGGGCTCGAAATTAGACCAGCTTATCAAGCCAGCTACAGTATATTTCGAGTGGGAACAAACCTGATTCCAGGTCCCCATCGTTTTTTTTTAATTTATTATACATTTCAGCCAAAGATTTTTTCTTGAAGTCTGGAAGAAGGCGTCGATGTTGCTCTGTAACTTTTACCAGAAATTGTTTTTGTGATTCATCATTAACAATTCTGTCTTTGAAATCTTCAATCAGCTTGATTGCTCTCTCGGCAGAATCATTCACAACTTTCATATTTTTGACAAAGTTCTCCATAACTTGGAAAGATTTGCAATTTTCCAAGAAGTAACAGGTTCATTTAGCCAGTCACCACTAGTACCCAAGCATTGGAAAACAATTGAAGAACCCTTACCAACTAACTGACACAGCTTAGTTGTATTTAACTTAGGGAAGATTGGCTGACCTTTGGGAGGAGGGTGTTGCGGGTTGATTTGACAGACTTTCTTCATTGACTTTGCAATCAGACTTTTTTCTGCATCTGAAATTTGCCGGGAAAACAAAACAAGTGGTACTAGTTCCTCAGTCAGATACCATAGCTGACCATTTAATCTCTTAAGAGCACTGGATGCTACATCGTGATCATAATTTTTATATTCAATGCGTTCATTAAAAAGATTTAAATCGTTGACAGGTGCATCACAGGCGACGGAAGCAAGCAACCAAGGTTTTATATAGTAGAGGCAGGTGAATATGCACATTCTCTCTAGTTTTGCTATCATATTTGAATCATACACAGCTTGATCAGAGAATGCGTACATCTTTGCTGGATACAATACAGATGGCATCCACCTCGCATAGTGTACTGCCCCAGGCTTAGCCCATCTCACACCAGTGTTTGAGACGTTTTCTCCAAGAAGTAATAGAGCAACCTCAGCACATTCTCTGTAGTCGCCTCTGAGAAATAGAGGTGAACTGGCTGAATTAAGTGCATCTTTTAGAAAATCTTTTACCTCAGAAGCTTTGGCTTTCAATTGGCGATTTTTAAATTTTAGTGTTTTTGTTGGTAGTGATATGTCCAATTTTGGCCAAATATTTAATCTGAAGCTTTTAAACATTTCATTTTCAGGGGACGTTGTACTTCCGAAGAGACTTGTATAGACTGAGCACAAAATGCGCTCGTGTCGATGATGTCTACATGCTAGACACAATAATTGAGTCCCAATCATTTCTTCTAGGATCATACACGCTCCCTGTCTCCATCCAGAATTCGATGCTGTTGTATCAAAAACCAATGCTCTGGAGGATTGAATGATGCCGTAAGTTGTTTTGCACTAGATGCTCTTGTATTTTTACATGAACATTTAGAAGTAGACTTTGACAGGCTCATGTCATGTATATTTATATTTAATTCCGAGGCAACTGCTGCAGCGTAAACTGTTCTTTGGCTATGCGAGAGATTCAGCCTATCAGCCGTGTCAGAAACCATTTGAGAATCGAAAATACGAATTCTTTTCTTAGGATTTCTTTGAGCCGAAGGTTGAAAGTAGGAATCATTTGATTCATTACTTGATTCATCATTATCTATAGGAATGTCATCATCAGGTGGGATATTCATTTGTTCACCACTGGGTCCTGCATCCATGTCTGCTAAGAGTTTTTCTTTTCTCTCTACGTCATGTCGAATTCTTTGGTTTCGTCTTTCTGTCCGAGTTACATAAGACTTATCAAGGCTGGAGACGTACATATTCCGAATAGTTCTTTGATCTTCAAGGAATTTTATATCTTCGCTTTTGTTTCTTGTTGTTCTCATTCTGTCTTTCATTATTGTTTCAATATCATCTGCTGCCGATATAGCCAATAGCATATCTAATTTTTTACAAAAAATATCCTTTTTATCTTCGAAAGTATTCCTGTTTTTGTGTTTTTTTCAGTGTTTCATACTCATTAACTAAAGTCAGAATCTTTTCTTTTGGTCTTCTGCTTTTGGAAATATCTTGCGTTTTAATGCCAGCTAAGTCCCAGAATTTTTAAACTTTATTAAGTACAACTGTTGCAGCCTCTTCTTTATTGTTCAAAACCATATCATTTCTTTTTAAATGATAGAAATGCTGAAGTGCCTCTGATTGGGATGGTAGCTGGAATAGTCCTGTAGGAATCAGTTCATCTTTAAGATTACCAATAATTGGATCATAATTGCTTTTTCTTAACTTTATATTTAATTTCTTAGGAGTAGCCATGATATTCATTTAAAATAAGATTAGAATCAACCAAGTGAAAAATGCATCATGTACTATATACATCACTGGATATCTGAAAAACATAAAATATTGGCTTAATCAGCTGTTATAGAGCATTTCTATGTATACTATTACGAATAAATAATCAATTTATACACCAAAATGTGCAAAGTTGATTTCTGAATAAATTGATATGCAATATGTATGCTTTTATTTATGATTAAATATGATTAATCTTAAAAAAAATGCTTAAAAGATGTCGTTTTTACTCAGTTTTTTACTATGCAATATAAATTGGGGGGGGGGGGGGTTCTGATATTACCGGAACTCCAAAAACTGGTAACCATGTTGTTTCTTGCACCAATGCTCATAACATTAGCGTTTTGGACCATTAAAAATTTTAAAAAGTGAAATTATGGACCACCCTAGCTTGCAGTTACAGTGCAAAAGTCTTTGGCCCTTTATGAAATTCCAAGCTATTATTGCGCAGACTCCACTATAGTTTGGAACTGTTTAAGAAGCCAGGCAAGGAAATGGAAACCATTTGTTGCCAATTGGGTGGAGGAAATTCAAGCACACACAGATCCAAAGCAATGGAAGCATTGTCCAGGCACCCAAAACCCAGCTGATTTACCAACACGAGGAATTTCGGTGAAAGATCTTGCACAGTCAAGTTTGTGGTGGAATGGGCCAGAGTGACTAAAACTTGGAAGTGAAAATTGGCCTTCTAATCAGCCTATTGTAGAAGAATGCCAGGCTGAAGAAGAATGGGTGAGTGAAATGAGAAAATGCACTGTGAACAGTTGTCAAGTTATGCAGCAGGACCCCATATTGAGGCTTGATGACATTAGCAGTCTGAGAAGGTTGTTAAGAGTGACAGCATGGGTATATAGATTTACAAACAACATTAACGGAGAAACAAGAAGGGAAGGAATTCTGAACAGTAAGGAGATTCAGCAAGCCAGGCAATACTGGGTGGTATATGTGCAGAAGGAAAAATTTGGTGAAGAGAGGGAATTGCTCACCAGCCGTCCATTACAGGTTCTACCAACACATTCTGCTCTCAAGGGTTTGGATGTGTTTTTGGATCAGGATTTATTGAAAGTAGGAGGTAGACTACAGTTTTCTGGGCTTCCGGAGCAGAAAAGACATCCAATTTTGCTACCTTCTGGGGGGCACTTTGTGGAACTTTTGATCCTGGATACGCATCATAAGTTGTTACATGCTGGAGTTAGAGAAGTGATAATAGAGATCAGACAACAGTTTTGGATTCCCAAAATTAGACAAGTAGTAAAAAAGGTCTTGCATAAATGTGTGGTTTGCAAGCGTTGGAGTGCAAAGCCTTATTATGAAAAGGTGGCTCCACTTCGAAGAGAACGGTGTGTCTATACTGCTCCATTTGATGTAGTGGGAGTAGACTTCGCAGGTCCAGTCTATGTGTATGAGTAAGGGGAGTCTAACAAAGGTTATATATGTCTTTTCACATGTGCTACCACCAGAGCAATCCATTTGGAGTTGGTAAGCAACTTAAGTAGTGATGTATTTCTTTTGGTCTTTAAAAGGTTTGTGAACAGAAGGGGTTTCCCAAATAAAATCATATCGGATAATGCAAAAACCTTCAAAAGGGCTGCAAATGAACTCCAAGAAGTTTGGTCCTTGCTAAAAGAGGAGGGATACCAATCTTACTTTTCACACCATGGGGTACAGTGGGAGTTTATTGTTGAGAGAGCACCATGGTGGGGAGGATTTTGGGAAAGGCTAGTGAGAAGTGTAAAGTGTCCATTAAAGAAACTTTTAGCTGTTGCTCATTTGAGCAAAGAAGAATTCTGCACTGTTTTGTGTGAAGTAGAAGCAATGGTGAACAGTAGGCCTATCACCTTTGTTTATAACAGTATGCAGGATGTACAGCCATTGACACCAAATCATTTTCTTTGTGGTAAACGATTAACATCAAGCCCCAGTTTGTCAGAAGACTTATAGCCTATCCAGAGCACTCAAGAAGAGTTAACCAGAAGGTTCAAGTACCTTGAAGAGCTACAAGATCAGTTATGGAAGAGGTAGCAGATGGAAGACTTACCAGAACTCAATTATTACCCATCAGGCAATGTAAAGGGCTCCAATGCAAATTGTATCACGGTGGGAGAAGTGGTAATGATTGGGGATGAAAGACCAAGGCAATGCTGGAAGCTTGGCATAATTGAAGAGTTGTTTGTTGGCAAAGACAATTTAGTTAGGTCGGCACTGGTAAAGACTTCAGGAGGAAAATTAAAGAGACCTATACAAAAACTCTATGATTTAGAAATCAGCAAAAACATGGATAGTCAAGATGAAACATTTGAGTTACAACCTCATGGAGAAGGCTTGGCTAAATTTGCAGAAGGTAATGACAACAGTGCCTCTTCGGTGGGGAGTGTTAGAAAATCTAGAAGAGGAAGAGCCATTGTTGTCCCAAGGCGATATGATGACTAAGCTGATTGATGCAGCATTGCTTATATATATTAAGTTAAGGTGTATATATATCCATCTCATAATTGTAAGGTTAGTGAAAAATTTACTTAATTTAGAGCTAGCATTTTTGGGCTCTTGTGGCATCATTGTTTGGGCACTCTTGTGGCATCATTTTTTTGGGGCACTCCGCGTCCTGCCTACTCGTTTGTTGAATACGGCACTTGCAGGGCGTGGTCTTATAGAGAGCTCTCTTGCAATTCAGTTTGGTTGTTTAGATACAAGATTGTTGCATCGTGCAATGGTGCAGGTTGTGTTGTTGTTGCAAGGTTTAGAAAGAAGACCATAAATAGTGCCCCTTTTGTTTTTTATCTTAATTTTATGTAACTGAGGCCTAAGGTAGGCCCACATCGAGTCAGCAACCCTGAGGTAGGACCTAATAGGACCTCCAAGTCCGTAAGTTTTTAGTCTAGCTTAACTTGGGCTGTAGGTTGAACTGGCCCTTCAGAGCTTGGCCGTTCAGGGCTCAGCTGGGATTCTGAACCCAATAAAATAAAAAATAACAATGTTCTTATTGTTGGCACTGTAATACGTACAACATGGAAACGAGCCGTGACCGGGATCGAAGGAGGAAATGTAAACCGGGTAGTGAAAAGCGTAAGGATAAGAAGCGCAGAGAAGAGTTTCTTGCCACGGTGCCAAAACTGACTAATTGGATTAAATCATCAGCAACTAAGTCAGCCCCTTCAGCAGGCCCACCAGCTGCCTCCGCTACTTCAGCAGCTGCGTTTTCAGAAGACGCGTCTACGTCAGTGCGTTCAGCAAGCGCAGCAGCTGCATTTTCAGGAGACTCGTCTACGTCAACCCCTTCAGTAGGCCCACCAGTTGCCTCCGCTACATCAGCAGCTGCGTCTTCAGAAGACCCGTCTACGTCAGTGCGTTCAGCAGGCCCACCAGCTTCAGGACATGCAATTAATGACATTGGTTTGTGGCGGCAAGTGCTGACCGATGATTTTAGAGAGTTCTGGATAGAGCGGGGAACATCAGATTGCCGAAATTATGACAGCGACTTCAGTAACTCTTCAACTACTGAAAGTGGTACAACACGCCGATGTACGAAGACATTATTTGTTAAGAAACATAGCCTGACGAATGAGAGGATTGAGGTGTCATGGCTGTGCTATTCTGAGTCCACAGGCTGTGTTTACTGTTTTGTCTGTAAATTAATGTCGAGGGCGGAGAGCAAGTTCACAATCGGGTTCAACGACTGGAAGCATGGTAGACAATCGGTCGAAGCACACGGAAAATGTGAGCAACATATGGAGACAATGAGATATTTGTTGGTTAGAAAGTCTGTCTCCGGCCGTGTTGATTCGAAACTGGTGAACCAGTTTGAAAAGGAGTGCAACTACTGGCAGGAAGTTTTGCGGCGCTGTGTCGACGTTATCAAATATATCACGTCACGAGGACTAGCAATTCGTGGACACGACTCCCGTTTCGGTTCACCAAATAACGGCAACTATTACGGAATTTTGGAACTTTTAAGTAAGTATGACAGTTTTCTAGCTGCGCATATAAGCGAGCATGCCAACAAAGGTAGCGGATACACCTCGTATCTCTCTCATTTCATTTGCGAGGAAATCATACTGTTGATGGCCGATAAAGTACTTCAGACGATTATCCGAGAAATCCAGCAGTCAAAATACTACTCTCTCTCCGTCGACTCTACGCCTGATGTTTCCCACACCGATCAACTGTGCTTCACAGTCCGATATGTGGTTGAGTCTGGGTCCGTCGAGCGATTTCTACAGTTCATACCTATGAACACACATACAAGGAAAGGAATCGCCGACGTGGTCCTCAACTTTCTGGAGACGCATGGCATTCGAATTGGAGACTGCAGAGGACAGTCTTATGACAACGCAGGCAATATGGCAGGGAAATACAACGGCGTAAAGAGCCACATCAAGTCAAAATCTCCGTATGCTGAGTTTGTGCCATGCATGTGCCACTCACTAAATCTTGTGGGTAAATCAGCAGTGGACAGTTGCACAGCAGCCGTTGAATTGTTTATGCTCATTCAGAATGTCTACACGTTTCTCGTCTCCTAGACATACCGATGACGTCGACATGTAGAGGTTCTCGATAGTAGTTCCCGTAGTGAGAAACTAAAGGTCGACAAAGGTCTCTCAGATACCCGCTGGTCAGCCAGATCAGATGCCGTCCAATCTTTAACCGAAGGCTACGCCGAGAATATCGTGGTACTGGATGAGCTAGCAGCAGATACCAGCCAAACTACGGAAGCCAGGATCAAAGCCAGGGGATTGTCTAAACAGCTTAAACAACTCGAAACAGCCATTTTATTGGTTTTATGGCATACTATTCTCGAACGATTTCAAAAAACGAATGCATCTCTGCAAAAACAAGGAATGTCGCTAGACTCAGCCACCCTCTTGCTGAAATCACTACTGCAATTTGTTGAAGACCTCAGATCAAGATTTGACGAATTCGAGGACCAGGGCATCGGAAAGTGTGGTAATCGAGTATACAAGGAATCGACTCAACGCACAAAGAAGAGAAAGAAGTAGAAAGAGACTTTTTTCAATCCCAAACTAAACTGTCACTTACTTAAACTATTACAGAGGGGCCCATTATCAACAGTAGGCCACAGGCCTTTCTTCTTTTAGTTACGCCTCTGATAATAATATATATATATATATATATATATATATATATATTTAAATAGCGCACAATATCAATGAATAACGTTTTCAAAAGCGTTTAGAACAAAGGTATATGAGGAAATTATTGGGGGTGTGGATTGTAGGTTTGGGTGTGCAGGTTCTTGGGATCAAGGCTGAACTGGCTGGGTCCTGCTGGCCTTTATTCAGCTCCTAAGATATTTATGTGTTTAAAGCTTAAAAATATAAAAAATTAACAATTACTTAAATAAAAATGTAGCAAATTACTCACGTTATAAAGACTAAGAGCAAAAAATCGGCGCGCCAGCACAAATGCAACACCGCTTAAAAAATATTTACTTATTTACTTAATTTTATTTTTCGCGCCAAAAATAGTGTCCTAGAGTGCTGATTGGTTATACTAGAAATCTCAGAAATGTGTTTGGCAACATAGTGATTTTTAGCATATTTATTTAATTAATTTTCAACAAATAAAATAAATATATTATAATAAATTTATTTAAATAAAAATTTATTTAAACGGACATAATTTATCAACGAATAAAGTAAAGTTAATAATCATAAACAATTTAAATATCAATTATTTTACTAGTATTAAAAAAAGTGGAAAATTTTTAATGCCGTTTTGTCGCCAACGTACGTTGCCGTGTTGGCACTTTTTTGACCCCTGTGAACACCCCTGAGGTCTTATATAGTAATACGTCGAACAAACTTAGGGCCCTCAACGGAAAGGGCCGGTGGGCCGCCGGGGCCAGTCCGCGCCTGCCACTCTGAACACTCGTCTAGAAGCGTAGGCTGTCCTGCAGAAAAGATTTGGATTTTTGTATTTTATATTTTATCCTAGTCCTGGACATCGAGTCTTCGACGGTCAGCTGAACATCTAGTAGAATGCTATCCTGCTGATCTGGAGAAAGAGCTGGTAACAGAAGTTGTGCAGTTCGCTGCCCTAATGAAACTCACCGAAAGTGATACAGAATCCCAGACGGAACGTGAAGACATGTGCAACAGATTTTATCGGCATATGAACACAAACGAACTGAAAGGAACATTCCCAAACATGGAAATAGCAATGAGAATATACCTGTGTATGTTTGTCACGAACTGTTCTGGTGAACGTTCATTCTCGAAACTCAAACTGATCAAAAATTACCTTCGCTCCACAATAGGCCAGGAGCGCCTTTCGTCCCTGGCGCTGTTGAGTATAGAGCATGAGGTGTTGCAGTCGGTGAGTTTCGAGGACACAATCACGCAGTTTTCCAGACAAAAAGCCAGGAAGCGTCCTATGTAATATTCATTACAAATCTACACTCTATCTACAGTACAGTAAGCTGTACAGTTTAGCTGTTTATTAAATACATCACAACTGTGTAGCTGTTTATTAAGCGCATTACAATAACTGTGTAGATGTTTATTAAATGCATTACAACTGTGTAGCCTACTAGTGTAGCTGTATACACTGTATGTGTACATAGTTGAGTTATAGTCTTTAATATCACATTAATAAGCCGAATGGCTTCCGCCTGTGTTTTGTGTGTTAAAAAAATATATCTGTTATGTGCATTACAAAATATTGTTATTCATTAACACACTAAAATAATACATCCAGAAAAATAGTTTGCCCAAGGCCCCGCACACTGTAAATGCACCCCTGACTTTGGAGGGTTCTCAGGGGCCCCCAAATTTTAAATTACCATATCTTAGCCTCTAATTTAGATAGAAGAATGATTCAAATTGCATTTGAAAGGTAATTTGTCAAATATTAAATGAGTATGACATGTATGGCACTTAGTTGAGGAGTAAAAAAGTTGTGACAATTTGTATTATTAAAGGGGGGTTTTATCCCCCACCGGGCCACCTCAATGGATTTTTTTTAAATTTTCATATCAGATTCAGCCCAAACTCTATCTATATAAGTGGCATTTAAGAAATTGCTATGTATTTAGGTGTAAACTATATGTTTTGAGATTTGAATATTGATAACTTCACTGAAAAAATCAGATTTTTTTGCAAATTGTCAAATACAAAATTATTTTACCTTTTTTATTCAACTATGTAGCAATGTATTTTATACATATGTCTATGTAAGTATATAAAGGATGCAAAATATATAAATAAGGAGATAGTCTATTCAAAAGCTATTTAAAAATATCTACATTAATTAATAAAGATAGCCTGCATCAAACACTAACACAACTAGTGTTAAATACATTGAGTAATCAAACGAGGTGTGCTTAGGAAGCAAAGTGTTCTGTTCTCTTGTTTATCGTGTACATGTGTGACGTAATTAGTTTATAGAGGCATATATTGAGGAAATAATTTTCTTTGCAGAAATTCACAGTACAGTACATAGCTACTTACGGTACTTAATAGAAAATTTGGGTGTACAACACTGATCTATCCTCAACCAATCTCACAAAATGTTTTCTTTTTCTTTTCAGGAGACCAGTGACAGCTCTTGTGAGGCACATCTGTCCATTACAAAATCTCAAATCTTGTGCCTGATGAATGGCACAAAGTCAAAGGTCATCCAAGAAATATGATTAGAGAGAATAGTAATCATGTTGTAGCAAATAGTAACAGGTTTCAGATAATGTAGAATTTAGATGAAGCAGTAGTGCGAATTTACCACGGTTGGGGACTCTATTATTAAGAATCAGGACAATGAATTTTACAATAAGGAAAGGAAAACCTGTAGAAGAATATGTATTCCAGGATGTAATGTTTTTGAAGCCAAGGAAGTAAGTAATGAAGAAGTTGCTTGAAAACCAAGGTAATATTATAATTCATGTAGGTATATAAATGATTTAACAAGCAAGGATAAAGATGGTAGATTTAAGTTGAACAGAAATTCAGTAGTAGTTAAACAGAGGTACAGAGAATTGATGGAAACGTTAAAAAATAGGCAGAGCAAGTGTTCTGTAGTAGGGCGGAGCGTTTTTACACTTTTTTCGATTTTCGTTTTGTAATAGCGCGGAAAGTGGCTCTTCTACGTCAAAAGTGAATGTGTAAAATCTCAGAGATTTGCAATAATATCTTCTGCCTCCGCACGCGCGTTGAAAATCCAAAAAATGCGCCAAAATACGCATTTTTTCAATATTTTCTTATAGTTTTAATTTTCATCCTACCTTCTTGTAATAGCGAGGAAAAGCATCCTAAAGGTTTATTTTAGACTAGTTTTAAATATTTTTGTCCTGCGATAATATCTGCCACCGCAAACGTTCCAAAATACGGAAAAATCCGCATAAATCACGTATTTTGCATATTCAGCCTATACGCTAATAAATTCACTTTGTACGTCATGGAGTACTCCCACATCGTTCTAGATTCTAGAAGCTTCCCCACAGCCTGGTATGTTGTGTTGCTCGTCATTGCCATATACGGCAATGAGTCACCGAGTGATAACTGATGAGTCATGACTCATAACACTCTATTAGGCCTTCTTGCTCTCACTTCCCCGCAGTGTTGTGCTAGCTACGTTTCGGGTAAGATGTAGATTGTGTTGCTCTTGCTGTTAATACATCTTTGGAACACGACAACACGCATATGTGGACATATACTGCATAGTTTAGTACATAATAATACGTTGGTGTAATATACAAAAATTCTGCAGAATGCAAGAATATTTTACGTTTTAGGAGTAATTTCTTAATTTTTATATTAATTACTGTTTTTCACAATGTCAGTACCAGCTCAAGCAACAAGAACTTCTTTAAGTTGCCCTATATTTGGGGCTCCAGCTGATCTAGACAAGAGGTGCCTTCCAACCTATAAGGACGTCATGAAATATTTTCATCAAATAAGGTTGAATCTGAAGACATTGAAAAAAGAGCCTACAGTTGCAGAAATTTCGGGTGTTCTCTCAAAAACTCTCGAAGATTTGTGGAAAACAGCCTCTATTCCTATTGTTTCTCATAACCGTGTCGTTCAAATGATTAAAAATTACCATGAAAAATGTCAAAACCTAAAGTCAATAAAAAGGAAACAAGATAGTGACTCAGTCAAAATTAAATTACAAACATTTCAAAATGAGGCAGAAAACAAATTATTTGACATTAGTGCTTGCAAATGTGAAAATTTTGATAAGTGTTCATTGAAAACCATCTCAAGGTTCCAGTAATTGAACAAGACTTCCTTAAAGATCAGAGAACAACAAGAAAATTGGCAATAGGCTCTCTTGATGTTTCACAAACTCGTAAAGATCTAGCAACTATTGCTAGAAGACAACAGAGAATGAAACAGTATGAACCAAAACCATCTACAGGTAAAGGACAAGCAACTGAAACACTGTCATCAACATCAAGTGAAACAGAAGGAGCGGATTCTGATTATGAACCGACACAGAGAATCAAATCGATGGAACAATCTCATCATGGAACAATTTCATCATTAGCTATAGCTTGTGACAGAACTGGTGTGTCAGACAGGTCTGCTGCTATAATTGCTTCGGCTGTTCTTGAAGACGTGGGAATTATAAACGAAAAAGGTTTAAGTTCAGTAATAGACAGATGCAAAGTAAGGAGAGCTAGAAAAAGAGTGAATCTATCATTCAAAAGAGAGATTACGAAGAAGAAACTATGGAGAGTATCTATGATGGAAGAAAGGACAGAACTGCAGTCAAGAAAAAGTTGGCAGTAAAGGTTATCAAAAAAATATAACAGAAGAACATGTCACTTTGCTTCAAGAACCAAACTCGCATTATATTGGGCATGTAACTCCCGCTTCTGGTTCAGCACAGAGTACAGTATATCTTCTGCAATTTTGGATTTTTTTCGGTCAAATGAGATTGATACTTCAGAAGTTAAAGCCATTGGATGTGACGGGACAGCAGCTAATGCAGGACCAAAAGAAGGAGTGATAAGAAGTATTGAAGAGCACTTTCAGAGAGCACTCCAGTGGCTGATTTGCTTGCTTCACACTAATGAACTTCCCTTGCGGCACATAGTGACTGACATTGATGGTAAAACAACAGGTCTTCATAGTTTTACGGGGCCTATAGGAAAAGAGTTAATTGATTGTGAAAAGAGACCTGTTGTTGAGTTTGAAGCAGTTGAAGTGGAAGAAATTGTAGTTGACAGAGATGATCTGAGGACAGATCAGAAATATTTGGCAGAAATCTATGATGCTGTGTCAAAAGGTGAATGTACTCCCTCTCTAGCTCAAAGGAAACCAGGCAAAATGGCACACTCCAGATGGGTGACAACTGCTAACCGCATACTTTGTCTCTACGTTTCAACTGAAGAACCTTCAGACAACCTTAAGTGTATCGTGGATTATATTATGAAAGTTTATATTCCAATGTGGTTTCAAATCAAGAGAAATTCTTCAGCAACACAGGGAGCCAAACATCTTTATCAAATGATACAACGCTCGAGGTCGTTGAGTGCCCGCTGTATAGAAATAGTTGATCGTGTTATTCAGAGAAATTCCTATTTTTTTCATCCTGAGAATGTTCTCCTTAGTATGATTCACGATGAAGCAAAATATATCAGAAAATTAGGATGGAGGAGAATCCTTAAAGCAAGAGATTCTGAGTCAGCCGCAGTGAGAGTGTTTAAATTGCACACGTTGAACTTTCAGTGCAGTGAGTACTACAACATGATTAACTGGCAAACTTGTGAGCTGTCAGAGCCTCCTCTGACAAAAGTTCTATCACGCTCCGACATCCTGAACTATATCTCATCAGGAGATGTACCTGATTTCATCCCACGCTTTCCTTGCCACACCCAAGCGGTTGAACGGCATATAAATCTGGTAACAGAGGCTTCAGCTGCAGTATGCGGTTCAGAGGCAAGGGATGGATTTATCAGAGCAAGATTAGAATCCAGAAAGAAAATGCCAAGAATGGAAACAAAAAGTGACTACAGTGTGTAACTAGCCTACGTCCGATAATGGTAGGGTGGTTGGGTCGGGCAGGGAGGAACTCGAAATACAGCCACCTCCACGTGGTGAGTTCTGGGTTATTTTGTCAATATAGTACATTCAATATTGACGAAATAAGCGAGGAGTTGCATGCATATTACATAATAAGTCATCAAAAATAAACCAAGCATATGCAAAGTAAACTGCATTGGTGGCCCTAAATTATTTAATTGCTCAAATATATAAACTTCTTAAATTACTGAAATATGATATAATGAATTGTTAAGTGCATTACTTAATACATAATTAACGAATAAACTGTGGTGTAGGGCCGAAGTTGACCATAATACGCTATTTATGTAAATTTTCTCGTATTTTGGAACGTTTGCGGAGGCAGAAGAAATTATCGCAGGACAAAAATATTTAAAACTAGTCTAAAATAAACCTTTAGGATGCTTTTCCTCGCTATTACAAGAAGGTAGCATGAAAATTAAAACTATAAGAAAATATTGAAAAAAAATGTGTATTTTGGCGCATTTTTTGGATTTTCAACGCGCGTGCGGAGGCAGAAGATATTGCAGATCTCTGAGATTTTAAACACTCACTTTTGACGTGGAAGAGCTACTTTTCCGCGCTATTACAAAACGAAAATAAAAAAAAGTGTAAAAACGCTCCGCCCTATTATGTAGTGGGCATTTTACCAAGGATTTGGGTAAGCATTCAGTTTACAAATAGAATTTTAACCTTAACTGATAGAGTTAGGATGGTATGTAGTGAAGGGGTTCAGTTCATAGATTTGTGGGATAGTTTTTGTGAAAGGAGGGAGCTTTACAGGAAGGATGGATTACATCTTAGTAGAAAGGGAACTGCTTTATATACGACACTTCTAGAGGAAAATAAGAGTTCTTTGAGGTTTTGAAAGATAATTTTAGATTAACAAATAGTATAAAGCATCAGAGTATATGTAAAGTTAATACTGTTAGAGTCTTAGAGATTATGTCAGGAATAGGCATATCAGCTACCTAGCCAAACATAGGGAACCAGTCAAAACTGAGCGAGTGAAGTGTTTTCATACAAATGCACAGTCTTACAAATAAGAAAAATGAATTAGTGATGCAGCATTCAGTGACACTAGAGCAGAGCGAGTTAAATAGTTATACAATGTATAGTTATCAGAGAATGGATTGGCAGGGGTGTAGTTTGGTCTATACATTAAGAATGATTTAACTTTAGTACAGAATGATAGCATTAAATTAGACAATACAATAAAATCAATTTGGGTTGATATTTGTGTTTCAGGCAAAGAGTATATTTCGATAGATGTATTTTACAGACCTTCAAACGAAACACAGGAAGTTGATGACAGTATGGTTCAAGAAATAAATAAAGGTTGTAGTGCTAGAACTTTAATTATGGGAGATTTCAACCTGCCTTATATAGACTGGAGCCTTTTAAAAGGAAATAATAGGGAAGGTAACTTCTTCATTGACTGCTATAGTGACTGTTTTTTAACACAATTTATAGACAAACCAACTAGGGATCAAGCACTCTTATATCTGGTTCTTTCCAATGATCATGACCTTATTAGGGAACTTGTAGTAGGAGAGTCATTAGGGAATAATGACCATTTGAGCATACATTTTAAGATAGAATTAAATAGGGAGCTAGTCAACTATGCCATCTGTCCCTCGTTTCTCAAATGGTGACTATAGTACATTTAGGAAGTTGTTAGGCTCAGTAAAGTGAGTTAATGAATTTGCCAATAAAGAAATTTTAGAGGTTGTACAATGTAGGTGTATTTTTTTCAGAACTGTTAGGAATAACAAGATTAGGAAACCTTTGAGGTGGAATAGGGAAACAGCTAAAATGATTAAAAATTAAAAAAGGGCATTCGGGGAATTAAAAGGCAGTGATAGTATTTTGGACTTGGAAAATTATAGGCAGTTAAGAAATAAGCTAAATATTTAATTAGGAAGAGCAAAAGGCATAGTGAAATAAATATAGCTAGAAATAGCAATAAAGATCCAAAGAAATTATTTAGTTTTCACAATAATAAAAAGCATGAACCAGATCTAAGATTGCTTGATCCCGAGTTGGTTTGGGCATAAGTATAGAATCATGGTTAAATTATTTCTTATGCTGTGCTGGTATATAGTCCGTGGTCACATTCAGAAAATGTAAATTTGTTTCTGTTTATGACATCTTCTTGTTATTAATGTTTATTTGTTGCCTGCTTAGACCTAGTTTAGTCTGAATATTATTGTTGGAGTGTGAGCATACATAGTTGTACAAAATACCAATATCTAACAAAAATTCATTATTTTTCTGATGGATGTGCAGCTCAGTATAAAAACAAATTTAATTTTTTAAATCTTTGCTATCACAGAGATGATTTTGGAGTTGATGCTGAGTGGAATTTTTTTGCTACATCACATGGTAAAAATGCATGTGATGGAATTGGAGGAACTGTAAAGAGAGCAACTGCTAAAGCAAGTCTACAAAGACCTATGGGAAATCAAATTTTGACAGCTGAAGAAGTGTATCAATATTGCTCTAAAGAATTGAAGTCTTCAATCAATTTTATTTTTGGTTCAGCATTGCAAATTAAAGAGGTTGAACTTAGCTTAGAGTCTCGGTTGCATCTTGAAATCAAGCCAATCGTAGGAACCTTAAAATTGCACAGATTTTGTCCCATGTCTCTAGATACAATAATGGTGTACCCTGTTTCCCAAGATAAAGGAGAGCTCAGGAGGATTCAAGGAATCGTAACTGAAACTGTCAACACTTCTGAAGAGAACCTACGTAACAAAGTAAAAGTTGGATGCTATGTTGGATGCATTTATGACAATGAACTCTGGTTTGGGCTTGTGGAGGAATATGATGCACAATATGAAGACTATATTTGTCCTGTACCAGGAGAAAATATCCTGGGTGAAATTCAGGCTCGCCTACGAGGGGGAACACGGATCCAATATACTTTTTCTCCAGAACAGATGGAGCATTTCTTCCAACAAAAAGTACTGAAATGTACAGTAGGCTAAGCTCAGTGTGTTAATAGGTACCATATACATAATTCGTGAATGCAAGATATATTATTGCACACACACACACACACACACACACACACACACACACACATATATATATATATATATATATATATATATATATATATATATATATATATATATATATACACACACACACCTTACCTTACCTTACAACCTTACAAAGGTTCCGCGCGATGACTTCTCATTTCGCGAAGGTCAAGCTTGTCGCCCCTCCTCTCGAGTTGGCCTGGTGAAGTAGTGAGTTGGAGTCTTGCGCTCTCCACCTCACATAGCCAGGTACGCCCGGCTCATCGGGGATTGTTCTGAGCCAGGCGTCTAGTCTTCTTTTGAAGATTTCCACTGCAACTCCCTTCGTGTTTCTTAGGTCTTTGGGCAACTGATTAAACAGTTTTGGTCCTCTCACTACAAAACTATTTTCTTTCAGGGTTAAGGATGTTCCCTGTCTCGCCTTCAATTTGGGAATACGACACAGTCTACCGCTTCTACTTTCCACCGTTGTTTGGGGAGTTATGGGATTCAGAGTAAGATTAGGGACTAATTTCTCCATTATTTTCCAAGTGTAAATAATGGTGTATCTCTCTCTTCTCCTTTCCAGTGAATATAGGTCTAGTTCGCGTAACCTTTCCCAGTAATTTAATTCTTTGCACCCATTGATCTTGGCTGTGAAGCTTCTTTGGATCCCCTCCAGCTGTCTAATGTCTTCTTTTTTATATGGGGATGTTAGGACCGAGCAGTATTCCAATTTGGGTATTATCAGGGTTTTCAGTAGAGAAATCATTACATTCCTATCCCTTCGTTTAAAGGTTCTCAATATCTGACCCGTTATTCTCTTTGCTCTGTTTACTGCTATCTTATTTTGTGTTTCAAATTTCGCATCATCTGTCATTACAACTCCTAAATCTTTTGCTCTGGAATTTCTCTGAATTTCCTGTCCATTTGGGGTATAATATTCCTTGGACTTTAGGTCTTCTCTTTTTCCGTACCGTAATAGCTGAAATTTCTCGGTGTTAAACTTCATATTGTTGTCTTCAGTCCACTTGTAGATTTTGTTTATGTCGGTTTGTAGAGATCCTATGTCTTCTGGGTTTCTTATTTTTCTACTGATCTTTGTGTCATCCGCAAAGGATGTTACTGTGCTGTCTCTGGTAACGTCCTCATCTATGTCAGTTAGCATGATTATGAAGAGTAGTGGAGCTAATACTGTTCCTTGTGGTACCGAGCTGAGGACCTCTGATTCTGATGAAGATACTCCTTGTACTGTAACGACTTGCCTCCGCTCACTAAGGAAATTATATATCCATTTCCCTACTTTTCCTGTTATTCCCATATATTTCAATTTATGTATTAGGATTCAGTGGTCACACTTGTCGAACGCTTTAGCAAAGTCTGTGTATAGTACATCATAGTTTTCATTACTTTCAAGTGAATCAATAATGTTGTTGTAGTGTTCCATTAGTTGTGATAGGCATGATCTGCCTGATCGAAACCCGTGTTGGTTATCATTGAATTTTTTCTGAGTTTCCAAAAAGTCATAGATTTTCTGTCTAACTATTCTTTCAAATATTTTAGTGAGATGAGATGTAAGCGACACTGGCCTATAGTTTTTGGCCTCGGATCGATCTCCTCCTTTATATTATATTGGGACTATGTTGGCGCTCTTCAGGATGCCCGATATTTCTCCCGTGTCTAATGATCGTCTCCATATCCAGTATAGGGCTCAGCGGTCCTGCCGCTGAGTGTGTTTTTAGTTTCCCTATGGCTTGTGTAATATCATCCGTCGTAAAGTCGAAATCCGTTATACTTTCCCCTTGTGGTTCTTCTTCAAAGAACGCGTTTCTATCGCATATCAATTTGTCAGTTTTTGGGATACTGAAAGATGATTCATACTGAGCTTTTAATATTTCAGATACTTCTGTTAGATCATCAGATAAATCCCTGTTCTCATTTTTTAAAGGTCCGATAGTCGCTTGGTTTTTCGACTTTCTTTTTGCGAAATTATAGAAGTACTTTAAGTTAGCCTTTATCGCTTCTATAGCGTCATCTTCTTTTTCTGTATGCTTCTCGATTTGTTCCTGTATGACGACATCGATACTTTGTAGTTTATCATTTAATATTTTTCTGATGTTGTTATCTTTACAATTACTTAATTTTGTAGTCACTCTTTTTCTCTTTCGGAACAATGCCCTCTTTTGTCTTTCGAACCTGCTTCTCTTTCCTCTTTGTTGTATCTTTGGGACATGTTTTTCCACAATTTCTAGCGTCTTCTCCTCTAACGTCATTAGCATCTCTTCCGTTGTCTTGGCCTCGAAAATGGTTTTCCAATCTATTACTTCCATGCTGGATGTCACATCTTCCCAGTTTATAGCTTTGGAGTGAAAATTAAAAATTTCGAATTTGCTTCTTTCTGATGTGCGTGTTCTTTCCTTTCCTGTTGCCTTTATATTAGTTGTTATTTCAATGATATTGTGGTCTGATACCATAGTTGGGGATATTTCTACATTATCAATTAGATTACTGTTGTTTGTAAATACCAAATCTAGGCAGTTGTTTTTTCTTGTGTTTTCTGTTATTTCTTGCGTTAACATAAATTCATCACCTAAAGCTAGTAGCATTTTTACCTGCTCCTGGTCTTCTCGTGTGCCCCCCTTGTCCTGGTGTATACATATATTTTTCCCTATCCTTTTATATTTCATGAATGGGAAATTAAAATCACCAGAGATAAAAATATTTGTGGTTGGAGAGTATAGATCTTTTACTAAGTTTCTTACCTCTGTAATGGAATCTGAAAATTTTGAGGTTGGTGTGTTTGGGGGTCTGTACATTACAATTAGTACCATATTTAATTTTTCAATTTTTGCTGCTGCACATTCTACGTAGTTGTTTGAGGTACTTATAGCCATTTCTGCTATGTGCCTTTCGCGTGTGTAAATAGCACATCCTCCTTTACGTCTCACTGTTCTGTCGGCTCGGAGGATGTTATAGTTGTCAATTTGTATTTCTTTTTTGTCAATACAGGACTCACAATTTTCACAATTCGCCTGGCAGTCCTTTAGATGAGTTTCCGTGAGGCATGCAAAGTCTGCTCCGACTTCTTGCATGAGTCCTTTCAGGTATGCAACTTTGTTCGTGGACTGGTTTGATTTAAGGCCCTGTATGTTGGCTAGGATTATTTTTATTTTTTCTCTTTCTTTTTCGCATACAGGTGGTTCCGCTTTGTTTTCCAATGGGGGTGCCGGTTTCGTTGCCTTGTGTTCCTCCGAGAATTTACCTCTTTTTATCTTTGTCGGTACCTGTTGTCCCGATAACGCATGAAGTGTCTTTGTTCGTACCTTCTGTCCGGCTCTCGGATTTCTATATTTATATTTGTCAGCTGGTTTTGTAATTGCTGGAGAGTATTTAGCAGCTGAAATGTGTTGGCTACGTCTAAAAAATTGCCACTCTTCTTTGATGTTCGTTTTTTCCGTTCCCTCGTTGCGTTCCTTTGAGGGTGGTGGTATCGGCATTGTTTTTCTTATTTGCAACTCCCATATCTTTCATAAGTGTTGCAAACCGTAAGATGGTGGAACATGCATTTCTTATCAAACTTGCAGTATCCACTTGTGTAATGCATTTTGCATAATGTGGGATGTGCATATATGCATTGCATTGTCCATCCCGATATCTGCAGTTTCCTTTCGCGTAGTATTTGCATACGATATTTTCTACGCTTCTGCTTTCTTTCTTATTATTTTCCAAGTTCTTAGTTTTGGCATTATCATTATTTTATTATATATATATATACTGTATATATATATATAATATTTCTCCTTGTCATTGGATTTCTCCTAAATATTAAATTGAAGCTCTGTAGAAGCAACCCGCATGATTATATATATATATATATAATATATATATATATATATATATATATATATATATATATATATATATATATCGTAGAATATCGTAGAAATGATTCTGGAAGAGGCTTCTCAGCCTGTAGATCTAGCTCTGGATTTTTGTCGTGTGGTCGTATAATAGGTCCTGTGCAGTGTGCACTCCAGTGTGTATCCAGAAGTTTCTCGAACGCTACTCGTTATTACTCAAGACAAGGTCTAATAAACTTCCCTTATCTGATCCTCTATATCGCGTTAGTGTTTTGACAGAGTTACATAACAGTCTCTTGTTTTCTCTATGAACTTAAAGTGAATGGCATCAATGTCTTTATTAGTAGTTATATAATCCCAGTTAATATGTGGTAAATTAAAATCTTCTATGTACAGTTCATATTGTATATTTTGTTCACTTATATCAAATAAACGCAACATCCTTGAATTATTTTCCTCTGACGATGATGGGCTCCTATATATACAATAAATATGATATCTTCATCTGACGTACTTTTTAATCTAATACACATGTATTCTTCAAAGCATAGTTCAAAGTCACTGGTGTATATTTCACTCCATTTCTAATGTATATCAACATGCCTCTGCTGGCTCTATTTTCAGCGACTTCATATCTTCCTATTTTAAATTCAGATAAGCATATATATATATATATATATCTGTCTTACCTTACCTTACCTTATGTTGTTTCGTGCGTTGGTCTCTCTTCACACGGAGGTCAAGCTAGTGACCCCGCCTCTAGTCCTGGCTTGGTGGAGGAGCGAGTTGCTCTCTTGCTCTCTCCACCGTACATATCCAGGTACACCCGGCTCATCAGGTACCATCCTGAGCCAGGCGTCTAGTCTTCTCTTGAAGACTTCAACTTTGACCCCTGTAACGTTTCTGAGGTCCTTTGGAAGCTGGTTGAAAATTCTTGGCCCCCTGACAACCAAGCTATTTTCCATCAGAGTTGAGGAGGCCCCTTGTCGGGCCTTCAATTTGGGAACACTACACATTCTGCCTTTCCTATTTTCCGGCGTTGTTTGGATGGTAATGGGGTTTAGTTTGAGGTTTGGTACCAGTTTTTCGATCATTTTCCATATGTAGATTATGGTATACCTCTCTCTCCTTCTTTCCAGGGGGTACAGATTTAGTTTACGTAGTCTTTCCCAGTAGTTGAGTTCTTTGCAGCCATTAATCTTGGCTGTGAAATGTCCCTGCGTTTCTTCTAGTTTATTAATTTCTTCCTTTTTGTATGGGGACGTCAAAACTGAGCAGTATTCAAGCTTTGGTATGATCAGAGTTCTCAGCAGGGGAATCATTACTGTCTTGTCCCTCCTTTTGAATGTTCTTGATACCTGTCTCGCGACTCTTTTTGCTTTGTTTATTGCTATCTGATTTTGTGTTTCGAATTTGGCATCATCGGTCATTATTACCCCCCCAAGTCAACCGCTTTCGTGCTCCTCTGAATTTCTTGTCTGTCTGGGGCATAATATGCAGTCTGTTTAAGTTCCTCATTTCTATCATATCTCAAGAGCTGAAATTTCTCGGTGTTAAATGTCATACTGTTGTCTTCTGACCATTTGTATATTTTGTTCGTGTCCCTCTGCAAGGCCTCCACTTCGTTTGCATCGCTAATTTTTCTGCTGATCTTTGTATCGTCCGCAAGTGATGTTACTATACTGTTGCTGTTTACTCCACTGTCTATGTCTGTTAGCATGATAATGAACAGGAGTGGCGCCAGCACTGTACCTTGGGGTACTGAGCTGCGTACTTCTGATTCTAATGATGACACCTCTTGAATCTTGACCACCTGTAGTCGTTTACTGAGGAAGTTGTAGATCCATTTTCCTGCTTTGCCTGTTATTCCCATATGTTTCATTTTATGTGATATTATACCATGATCGCATTTGTTGAAAGCTTTAGCAAAATCCGTGTATATGACATCATAGTTTTCGTTGCCTTCAAGTGCATCTAGGACATTGTTATAATGCTCTATAAGTTGCGATAGGTATGATCTTCCTGATCGGAATCTGTGCTGATTTTCGTTGAATCTTTCCAATGTCTCCAAGAAGTCATAGATTTTCTCTCTGACTATTCTTTCAAATATTTTGGCGAGGTGGGACGTCAAGGGCACTGGTCTATAGTTCTTTGCTTGAGAGTTATCCCCTCCTTTTTTATATAGGGACAATGTTTGCTCTTTTCAAGATGCTCGGTATTTCCTCCGTGTCTAGGGATCTTCTCCATATCCAGTATAAGGGTGTAGCTATTTCATTTTTATAGTTTTTAATTAATAGTGCGTTCCATTTGTCTGAACCTACAGCTGAATGTGATTTCATTTGTCCTATAGCTCTCGCTACATCTTCTGGGGTAAAATCAAAGTCTGTTATACATTCTCCTTTCAATTTCTCTTCGAAGAATGCTTCTATGTCAGGTATCGATTTGTCACCTTTTGGGGTACTGAAAACCGATTCATACTGGGATCACAATGTTTCAGATATTTCTTTTAGATCGTCTGTTAGTTTATTGTTTCCTTTCCTTAAGGGCCCGATTGTAGCGCGCGTTTTTGTTTTCCTTTTCTCACAGCTATAGAAGTATTTTGGATTTTCCTTTATTGCTTCAATCGCCTTTTCCTCTTCCCTTTCTGTATGGTCCTTTATCAGGGTTTGTATTTCCCAATCAATTTTCTCATTTTTCTTGTATAACTTTCCTGGTATTGTTGTCTCCGCAATTAGCTAACTTCGTCGCTACTCTCTTTCTTTTGCGGAATATTCTTCTCTTTTGCCTCTCTAGCCAGTTTCTCTTTCCTTTTGGCTGTGCTTTCGGAGTATATATATATATAAGGAAAAACTTTATTTATTTTGCTTCATTAAATACATTTTCACTTATTAATACATGTGTCTATTTTGTATTTGAACTTTGTTTTCATTAAAGTGGAGCTTCCCCCATAACAATTGCCCATTCAATGAAAGTTATCTGATGAGTTTTGTGGCTGAGATGAAATGAGGGAAAAAATTCTCAGTTTTGAAACATTGAATAATATGAAGTTGACATTACTCAAATTGAGTTTTATTATTTAAAATAGTACACACACAAACTTTTCGGGTCAATCCCAGAATAGGCACCTGATGTACCTCAATCCCAGATGAAGCACCTGCGTTCAACCTCAATCCCAGAATAGGCACCTTGCAAGGAATTAAATAAAAAAGACCTGATGATTACAAAATTTATTGTTTATACAAAGTTTATTACAAATGTAATAAAGGCAAAGTTATAAAAGGTTTAAAGTGGTTTAATGAATAAAGAAAAATTTTAGATATTATAAATTCCTGCAATATGAGCCCGAATGTTTCTGAATCCATCTGAAGCAAATCTATCTTGCCACATAAATTGGTATAGATATAGGTTAGGTTAGGTTAGGTTAGGTTAGGTTAGGTTAGGTTAGAGTTGATTTTTTCAAATATTGATAAAAACAATGAAATTATATCTCTAAAAACTGTTTATATTTTTTTCTCCTCAATCCCAGATTAAGCACCTGTGTTTTGCCTCAATCCCAGATTAAGCACCTAAAAATGATTTCAGGTGCCTATTCTGGGATTGATCCAACTTTTCTAAGCTTATAATAATAGAACAATGATGGGGCAACATTTTTTACATTTACAACTTTTTCTGAAATTCAGTATCATTTCAATTTAATTTTTGTTTTTTCAACCTACATTAAAATAGATATTTTTGGAATCTACAGATCATATTGATTCTAAATATATATACGTATATAGGTCGAGGACCAATAGGAGGCCAGCTATGGCGATTTGAATATAGCGAGGTCAACCAATGACCTCAAAATGACCTTGGCCATAACTCATGACATATTGGTCAGACTAAGCTAATATTTGAAAATTCTTGTTCTTTACCTAAAACTAACCACTGGACCAAATTACAGCAAAATCAAAGAGGTGATGGGCAGTGCTGTGATCTATCTACTTGTGAGTTGCCCCTGGACAGTTGAGTGCCCAGTTAGGTCAGTTGAATGCCAGGCTAGGTCACTTGAATGCCTGGTTAGGGCAACTGTATGCACTTGATAATTGGTTAGGTTGTCATGATATTTTCGTTAGTTTTAATGAAAATATCACGACAACGTCAACCTAACCAATCATCAAGCGCATATAGTTGACCTAACCAGCCATTCAATTGACCTAACCAGGCATTCAATTAACCTGGGGCAGCAATTTGTTTGTTTTATTTAGTCAATATTGCAATCTTGGCCTTAAACAATAATAGCTGGTCGTCCTGCCGCTCCTACTGTTATAGTGCATGTAAACGAAATTCTTGACTTATTCTACAGAAATATCACGTTTAAAAACTTGTCAGACTAGCATTTTATACTTTGCATGTTTTAAATAAATATAACCACGCTGTTGTCCTGAATAATTTAACGACGGATTCTATACTTAGGCCTTGGTTTGTCTACAAATTGCGTTAGAAAACAGTCATTATAGCAGTCAATGAAGAAGTTACCTTCCCTATTATTTTCTTCTAAAAGGCTCCAGTCTATATGAGGCAGGTTGAAATCTCCCATAATTAATGTTCTAGCACTACAATCTTTATTTATTTCTTGAACCATAGTCATCAACTTCCTGTGTTTGGTTTGGAGGTCTGTAAAATGCACCTATCCGAGTAAACTCCTTGCCTGAAACACAAATATGCTACTAAAATACTTTTCTGATCTACTCTTGAGCATACTCACCAGCCCGGCATTTAGGATATTTCACTTCTCGACCACCATAATGAAAAAACCAGGCTATATTTATTTAAAATCTTTTGCATTTCCAAATATTTGGCCAACAGATTTACCCAACAGATTCGTACGCGTACGATAATTTTATATGACCAGACGGATTTATACACAACGAAAAGGGGCTTATCAAATACAAAATAAAATTAATAAATAAATGGAAAAAAAAAATATATATATACACACAAACTCAGAATGGTCCCCTGAGAAACGTATATGTTAAATACAGACCGTGCATGGAACAAGGAACTCTTCTTGGAAATTACATCCACTATAGTTCGAATAAGTAATGATAAATGACAAATACTATAATTTTTCCTTTTTCTTGATGGAAAGCCGAACGTGGGTCACCGGGTTATTCGCAAAGAGGCCCCAAAATATAGCTTCCTTCACCAGCTATCTGCAAAGCAGATAGGATGCAGCTTTGGGACAGGATCTAGGGTTTACAGCTTACACCTATCCTACTACATTCAGAACCTCAATATACGCAAGAAACTCGTTGCATTCACGTCGGATTGAATACATCAAAGAAAAAGGGGGTAACTATTGTATTTTTAGCCAAAAAAAAAACTTAAACCTCAACCGGGACATTGAGCGTCCACTTTTCAAGGCACATAACACGTCCGTTTAATATATACAAACTCTGAATGGTCCCCTGAGAAACTTATATGTTAAACACAGACCGTGCATAGCACAAGGAACTCTTCTGGGAAATTACATCCACTATAGTTCGAATAAGTAATGATAAATGACAAATACTATAGTTTTTGATGTATCAATCCGACGTGAATGCAACGAGTTTCTTGCGTATGTTGAGGTTCTGAATGTAGTAGGATAGGTGTAAGCTGTAAACCCTAGATCCTGTCTCAACGCTGGATCCTATCTGCTTTGCAGATAGCTGGTGAGGGAAGATATATTTTAGGGCCTCTTTGCGAATAACTCGGTGACCCACGTTGGGCTTTCCATCATGAAAAAGAAAAAACTATAGTATTTGTCATGTATAATTATTTATTCGAACTATAGTGGATGTAATTTCCCAGAAGAGTTCCTTGTTCCATGCACGGTCTGTGTTTAACATATATATATATATATATATATATATATATATAATATATATATATATATATGGGATAAATTTCACAATTAAACACGTGAAATGAATGAATGCTGCAAACCCACAAGGAAAAGAAAAACAATTCCAAGGCCTTTCGTGTATTCAGAGCTACACCTCGTCAGGGAATGAAGAGAGAAGGCAAGATGCCCAAAAATATATACAACGTAGCAGAAACCAAAACAATTAGCACATACTTAACAAGAGGTAATGAGAGGCAAAAGGAATTTTAACAGGATATTGTCAATTTTATACATTCCCGCACTGTTATTGAAATTGTTTTTAAAATGAATAAATGCACATTCTAAAATATTTCTTTCTATTATAGCTCTGTTTTCAACAAACGCTTTAGAACTATCCCACTTCGGGCTATGATTATATCTATACATATGGTTAAACAAAGCATTGGAATTATTAGCTGTTCTACAAGCATATTTATGCTGTTTTGCCCTAATATCTAACGTTTTACCCGTTTGGCCTATATATACTGAGTTACATTGTGTACATCCGATCGAATACACACAACCAACAACATTATCCAGGCTATTCTTTATTAGGCGTGATTTAACAGTATTATTTTACTTAAAGACTACATTAATGCCAATTGCTTTAAGTAAAGTCGGACGATATTGAAAATTAACATGGTAAGGGAGGCTAAGGATAATTTTACGCCGAAATTCCTTTACAATTACATTATTATAATACCTATTCTTGGCTTTCCTAAGACAGTTATCTAAAAATGAAATAGGCTAACATAATTTAGTACCAATATTCATGATATTGTATAACTCGGAATCTAAAAATTCAGGACTGACAACTCTCAATGCTCTAAGAAACATAGTAGAGAAAATAGAGGATTTAATCGAAGGATGATGGTCATAATAAAAATGCACATAAGAGTTATTATTAGCAGGCTTGCGTAGACTTCAAATTTGAACTGATTAGAGCATCTCCAAATTTTTAGATCCAGGAAAGATAGGCTTCCATTATTTTCTTTTTCAACTGTGAACTTAATAGATGGGACTAAATTGTTGAGCCTAGCAAGAAATAAGTCAACATCCAAATTATTAGGCCAAAGGCATAAAATATCATCTATATACCTGTACCAAACCAGGTTAAAATTAACAGTCGTAGGAAAAATTCTACTTTAAAAAAATTCCAGATATAAATTAGCTAGTACAGATGAAAGGGATTTCCCATCGCCAATCCAAACGACAAAGCATAAAACTTATTTTCAAACTGAAATTTACAATCTTTGACACAAAGCTTAATTAACTCAATAAGAGTGTTGTGTTGAACAGGGAAAGAATATTCAGAGATCTTATCGTCATCATGGACAAAAACAGTTATGTTGAAAAGATGAATACTTCATTGAGTGATCGCGACACGTACAAACTTCTAAATAGAGACCCACTGGAGGATGTTAATAAAATGTTTAAAAGAAAATTAAGAGAAATATTAAAAAATAAATATAATGGTCTTTCCTTCGTGGTTATTTTCATCATATATATACAGGGTGTCCGAGAATTATCTGTACAATTTTTGGCTGTTATTAAAAGTCAACCATGAAGTGTAGAAATTCCAGTTTGTCCCATTTTACAGAGAATCTCATTAAGTTCTTTCTGATACCAAGTTTTGACAAGTTTTTTAGAAATTCCAGTGTGTCCGAACATTATCTGTACAATTTCATCTTTTAATAAAATTCTTGATAACACACGTAAAATTCTTAAACAAGATTATTTAGAATCTGTATTTTCAAAAGTTTCTTTTATTAAAGTAACGTTGTTACAAACATTCGATATGTGCACCATTAGTGATTCGCAAAACATCCAATCGATACTCCAAATGTTGCCATGTACGCTGCAGCATATCCACATCAATTCGCTCAATAGCAGCTGTGATTCTTGCTTTTAAATCATCAATGTCTGTCACCCGCGTACATTTCTAAAAAACTTGTCAAAACGTGGTATCAGAAAACACTTAATGAGATTCTCTGTAAAATGGGACAAACTGGAATTTCTACACTTCATGGTTGACTTTTAATAATAGCCAAAAATTGTACAGATAATTCTCGGACACCCTGTACTATATACGTAGTGACTATGAAGTGGCAGAGACGTTTGCAAACACCTTAGCAATATTCCCCCCAAAAAATTAGCGATATTCCATCAACACAAACACAACCAAGATGACGTCACACAAGCACGACTAAGATGACGTCACAGAGCGGGCAGAGACAAGGCAGCAGACACAAACTTCGTTACAAGGACTTCTGGACGCGGCTTCATCTCTCCCTCCGAAAACTCAGTGACAAGCGTGATCTCACCATGTAACAACGTGCGCAAGCCCCACTTGGGCTTGGTGTCATTCACCTAACTTTATATAAAGACTAATCATTACACCGCGCGTTATTAAATGTCAAGCCTTTATTATATAGAAAGCATTATTTTAAGTGTACACATTATTTCAAATGAAAACAGTCAGAATATTTTGTTTCATTCATAAATCATTTATTTTGCGTAATAAAGGAAGAAAACTCATTCTATCAATCAACCCAAATAATAACTTAATTAATTATATAATTTGATCTAAAAAGATCTGGAGACATCGGCCAAAGCATTTATAATTAACATTCACTAAACCATAATTATCATCATTCATTATAGTACCGATTTACACATCAAAGTGGTAACCATAATTGGCCACTATAAATTGGTAACTATAAATAAATAAATAAATAAATAAACAAATAAATAAATAAATATATATATATGTATATATATATATATATACATTTTAACTGCAAACAACACACAGTAAAATTAATGTAAAGAACGACGCTTGTATAGAAGAACGTTCCGCACAAGATGAGGAGGGAGAACGAACAAATGAAAAATGAGGTAACCATCTGGGAATCGAACCCGGGATCTTCCGATTGCCGGTCAGATATGCTAACCACTACACCATGGGCCTCGATTAATCAGAAGTCGTAATTCTCCTACATACGAGCAGAAACCAGTACCCTGAGGGGGCACCTCCCGCATGCCGCACATATATACATTTTAACTGCAAACAACAACACAGTATAATTAATGTAAAGAACGACGCTTGTATAGAAGAACGTTCCGCACAAAATGAGGAGGGAGAACGAACAAATGGTTACCTCATTTTTCATTTGTTCGTTCTCCCTCCTCATCTTGTGCGGAACGTTCTTCTATACAAGCGTTGTTCTTTATATATATATATATATATATATATATATATATATATATATATATTAAACCGAATTCATATATAAGCTTAAATGTACCCTTAAAATATAGTAAAAAAGATTAGAATTTGCAATTACGTTATATCATAATTCAACAGCATAGGAACGTTCTTAAAAAAATCCCTTCACTTTTACTATTTTAACAAGAAGACTTGAAATCCTGTCTAAAAATAAAGACTGGGGAGTATGGCTCTATTTCAATAACTTTAAAACGATTTTCTAATTTTGGGCCAGAAACTCCTTTATTATATTGGGTTGTACAAAATAATATCAAATGAATAAAATCTCAAAAAAATTTTACTTAATGAGCAAATTTAATCGATTAGAGTTTTTCATTTAAGAAAAACGATATTCAAAATTTTTTTTTTCCGAAAGTTGCTTTCTCTATGTTTCAAACCGAATTTTCAACATAAGCTTAAATGTACACTTAAAATATAGTAAAATGATTAGAATTTAATATTTAATTTATATCATAATTCAATAGTATAGAAACTTTCATAAAAAAATCTATTCATTTTGAATATTTTAAGAAGAAGCCTTGAAATTCCGTCTAAAAGTAAAAACTGTGGAGGGTGGCTCTCTTTGAATAACTATAAGACGATTTTCAAATTTTTCGCCAGAAACTCCTTCATTATATTGGGTTGTACAATATAATGTAAAATGAAGCATAAAATCTCCAAAAATTTTTAGTCAATAAGGGAACGTAATAGATTACAGTTTTTCATTTAAGAAAAACGATATTCAAATTTTTTACTTTTCCGAAAGTTGCTTTTCTCTGTTTCAAGCCAAATTTTCAAAATAAGCTTAAATGTTCACTTAAAATATGGTAAAAATGATTGGAATTTACTATTTAATTTGTCATAATTGAATATTATTGAAACTTTCATAAAAAAATCCGTTCATTTCGACTATTTTAACAAGAATTATTGAAATCCTGTCTAAAAATAAAGACTGGGGAGTGTGGCTCTCTTTCAAATACTTTGAAACAATTTTCTAATGTTTGGCAAGAAACTCCTTTATTATATTTGGTTGTATTGGGTTGTACAAAATAATATCAAATGAAGCATAAAATCTCTAAAAAATTTTACTTAATAAGGGAACGTTATAGATTACAGTTTTTCGTTTAAGAAAAACGATATTCAAATATTTTATTTTTCCGAAAGTTGCTTCTCTCTATGTTTCAAACCAAACTTTCAACATAAGCTTAAATGTGCACTTAAGATATAGTGAAAATGATTAGTATTTACTATTTAATTTATATCAAAATTCAACAGTATAGAAACTTTCATAAATAATCCATTTAGTCCAGGCAATTTGTAGTTAGACCTGGGCAAAATTGCTTCAGAAGCTTTCTAAACTGTTACCAGCTCAGGAACCATTGCCGAATAACATATCCAAAATCCGACAAAATTGGACCCCGGGAACACCCCCAAAAATGAAATTCAAAATGGCGGACTGGATGTTTCCTACGAAAAAAAAAAAATATATAATTTACGCTTTTATTTATAGAGATACATTTGATGCTTTTTCTTTCAGTTGTAATGTTTTAAATAATTCAACAATATACAACACAACCAGTTATTACGCAAATATAATGTTATGTAGCTTTTTACAGATTTTTATAATCAATAATACAACAATTATTTTTTCCCAGTTTCAAGTTATGTTCATTACAGAAGAAGTGATACCTGGTCACAAACATACAGAAATTAATCCTCTTCATCACTATCATCGGATAGATTACCGGTACTTGGGTTGTTATCGCAACCACTGATTTGGCACTCGCCACAAGCGGCTGAACAGGGCATTCCATTACGCTTGCATCCACATCTTGAAGTAGCACATTTCGTCTTGCAGGAGCAGCGGATCATGTTGAGTAGATAATTTGGAGCTGGTGGCTTGTCGCAGGCTGTAGGGTAGTAGGAATTATTCTTTACATACCAACCCCACTGTTCTGCATCGATCTTCTCTTCTGTAGACTTCCAGATTAGTATTTGAAAGTATGTGCGAAAGCTGTGGTACTTTGTGGACGCATCGGTAGGTGGCAAACGTTCGGGTGTAACAAAAGATTTAGCTGTAGCTACCTTTTCAACTAACATTCGATGACGTAGTGCGTTAGTGGATTCAAGTGTTTTGCAGCCATACAACAGAAGCATTGCCTTTCTTCCAGCGGCTTCAATGTCAGAGTGTTGGCAACAATCAGAACAGAATGTATTTGCAACTGAACGGAGTTCAGCCACCTTCATCAGTGTGTCGAATGCTTTGGCTTTACCGATCGAAAAAATTCTGGATGTGCTATCACAGCCCGTGAAAGCATGCACAAACAGGAGATACTTGCAGATGTCATTGCCTAACAATGATTGAATGCTGAGAATATCATACACAGGATTAGGAGATGGTCCCCGTCTTATATCGCTGCGATAGTACAACTTGAAACCACTGTCCTTGGCATGGTACAGAAGGAGAATCAGCAAGTCGGTGTCTTCCCCTATTACTGTTGTAGTTGCATTTTCTGATGAGGAAACTGCTGCACGAACGATGTCCACATCAGCATCCCCATCTGCGTTGTGAACAGTACACCCGTGCTTCTTCAACATCTCACCTACGAGGGAAATAAATGCTTGCTTGTTGTTTTCATTAGCCAAGAAGTGTTCCTTCTGGCCAACAAACTTCATGCTTGGACTGAGATTCACATTTCTGCTTGTCTTGGTGCTGCGTCTTCTGTGGGTCATGTCCTTGATCGTAGGAGAGCTGCTGTAGCCATCAAAAACAATGATTGCTTTTCCATATGTTTTCAGAGTGAAATCGGCATATGAGTTGGCGATGCTATCATATGTTTCATCTTGACGCCAGGAAACACGATGTAGTAGAGATCCACCATCCAATACGTACTGGTCTGTGCACTGAATTTCTTGAACTTCTTCCATGCGTAAAGTGTCAGTGTATTTGATTATTGCATGAGCTAGCTGAGACTTATCGGGTTTCCTCAAGATACTTCGTGATTCGAACAATGCAGGAGGATATGCACACAGTTCGTAACACATGACATCTTCAAGATTCATGTCTCCGCCAGTGGCAACAGTCATCATTCTCTGAAACAGTAGTGCAGGATCTACTTCTATATCTGAAGCATCAGTGATCACAATGACAGAAGCAGATCCTAGTGTTTTCACTTTGTCAGATCTTTTGGCAGAATATGTAAAGGCTTGTTTCCCAATCATTTTTACGACAATGTTCGTACCGATTGAATGCAATTGATGAACGTTAACTCCAGGATTAGCAGTTAGCCCTGTTACAATGTTGCAGAGACCCGAGGTAGAATGGAATGGGGGTAAGGATTCCAGACGTTCAAGTACTTTCTTCATGTCATTACTGTCCCTGATTTGTCTACTTCCCCTCATTTCCTTGTGCTGTTCACTACTTTCCAACAAAACTCTGGTGTATTCCTGCATTGCTAAGTTATAAGTGGAACACAGAGACATAGAAAAGAGCCACGTTGTCCTTTGGATGTCTGTAAATCCACTTCCGCGTGTCAGTCCGCCTCTGCTTTTCAGGGAACGCATTAGTACTTGTTCTATCACCAGGTCTGTGCCGAGTCCGGCCCATAATCTGTCGCTTCTTCTTACCACAAACTTACCTTCCTGGAACATTTTGTTAACGGCTGGATTTTCAGAAGGCAAACTTAACATTTTCTGCAGGTACAGGTATATCGATTTCAGGTAATTGTGATGTCCGGCTGCTGCAATTATGGGGATGGTCTCCAGCATAGCTTGCAAGTGCAAATCCCACGAGCCGGTTCTGTCTGCTGTTATCAAGGAACGTGCAATGTTGATTATTCGCTGATATTCCAACCAGAGTTGACTTGTTTGCGAAGTAGATTGTAGGTCAGTTTTCTTCGCATCCAAAGTGGTAGCAATCTGAGACAATGCATTCGAAGATTCCACATCCTCAACTGATTGTTTGGCGGTCATAACATCGTCGAGCAGGTCACAAGCTTCCTTATGGAGGTCATGAGGAGTTCCATCTTCATTACGAGGGAAAACGTCTGCGACTAGTAAGGTACTAAGAGCTGCATCTACTATCATATGACCACGTATCGCTCTTGAAACAGCTTTTCCAATCATGTGTTGCACGGCATTTGGTCCGTATATTTCTTGAAGTACTTCAGACAATCCTGAACCATTGATAAGAGTACCGACTGCTCCCAAAAGATTCATCAGAGTGTGAAATGATCCCAGCATTAAAACAATGTCCTGCAGGTCTCTCTGTTCATTGATGATTTGGGAAGCTTTCCAGAACAAAGGCTGATCAAAGGTAATAATGCATGGGACTTTTTGATCGCGTGCTATCTTGCTCAAATATAGTAATGTCGAAAATATGCAGGTCATGTCAGTTGGCGACATATCTATGATGTGAAGGAACGTGATCGACGCCACACCTGGATGTGAGACACTTGATCCACCGTGAATTGCCTGCATTGTTCCGGACCAACTTGGACCTGATCTTTCTGCTGAAGATATCTGCCAGAGAAGACTAAGTCGACTTATGGTGGCAGTGGGTACTGGAAGTTCGCGGAATGAGATGTCCCTCAACATGCTTCTCGCGTGTCTATATTCCCTAATGTCAACGGTTGCAATCTTCTTAATGTCATTGTCACCAACATTACGCATGTGAATAGAAGGGTGGATCTTGATCTTCGGAGTTATTGCGGCAATCATACCCATTCCATGAAAGGTATTCTTCCCATCCAAAGTGCAGACATCATGATCGACGTTATCTGCTGCTAGAAGGACTGCAGTGTTTTCATCAACAGTAAAAGAGCCAGACCCACTTGTCAGCTCCGCGTTTCTTTCGAATCTTGTTACTTCTGCATACGACGAACAGTAACCCAGCTGATGGAGAACGTCAATAAGGTACCTTGACCTAAAGTTGTGGTGTAGCTGAACCGACAAACCGATCTGTAGTGGACATAGTAATCCTCTAGGACGGGTTGCTTGCATAATGCTCTGCCCAATTGCACCTATTTTTCTTGAAGCATCCTGTCCCGCAAATGCTTTTGATAATAGCAATTTCAGACTGTTGGGAATGTAATCAAGAGCACTTTCTGCAGTGATGTCATTTGGAGATGGATACACATCTTTTCTAGGCGAGTCGACAGACTTGATATCACTTCTGATTATTTTTGCAGCAGCTTCTACTAGGTAAATCTTCTGTAGCTCTATATCTATATCACATTCTTTCGACTTTTTGTGATAATCTATAAGAATTTCATTAGCTGTCTCTCGTAGTGTTACTACATCTGCCTTCCCACTTTCACCTGATATTATGATCTTGTCTCCGTAACGTTCTAAAAGCTTTCTCTTCATGTGCCTGCGTTCGTAGACAGAGCTCTGACTTCCTTGAAGATATTCCTCCATTTTGGAAATTAGGTCTCCAATCAACAGTTGTTCATCATTCTCTTCCAGGTAAGCACAGGTCTGAAGGAATGCTTGGTGTTGCTCTTCATTAGTTGGTCTCCCTTTCTTCGAATCATGATCGTCGGAGGAGTTTGCGCGAGGAATGTTTTTTCCACTTCGAAAATTTACGCTGCAGGTGTGATGGTAGACACAATCTGCAGCAGGAAGATCACGAAGATAATACTCCAGACGCCTTTTACATTAAACGACCATTCATCGCAGCGGCTTTCACAGCACCTTTTTATGGTTTCGGAGAACTCTGTAGTTCTTATTTTGACATGCTCTGATTTGGTTGTGTTTGGAAAAAAGTCCACAAAGGTATCACAAAACAAACAGTGAGAGCACTGGAAAATGCGTATTCATGAAAACGAGCACTTTTCCTTGGTATTGCCTCGGCTGCGGTCTGTCGCTTCTTTATTTCAATGGTCTTTTTATCCGTAAACCTTTTCCTACATACAACGTGAAAACTTATTCCAGCTGTTGCAACAACATCGCTTCCACGGCTGCGGCTGGATGCATTTATACCATCTGCTCCTTTTTGCGAGATGTGAACCACTTCCTGTCCGCTGTCCAATTTCTCCTTACAAATCACGCACAATTCTTCAGGGGTCTGCATTCTTGAAGGCGGACGCACACCGAGTCAGCCGTACACCGAGTCAGTCTGAAACAGAAAACACAAATTAATAAAACTGTGTTGCAGTATTTAAAAGGAGTACATAATAACATTTTAAAGAAAATGACAAGCACAAATACGCAGATTTGATAGTGGGTAGTAGGAATTAAAGAGTTGTATATAATATAAGTTTATAAAGATGTAGCAATGTCCATTCTACATACACTCCATACAGTATATTTTATTTACATTACGTGACGTCATAGTTTAATACTAGCGGCCTAATACAATTTTTAGTGTCATATAGGTTAATTTAGAAACGAAAATGTGTCTTAAAACATTTTACTGATCAAGAAAAACGTCATAACTCTCTCTACAAAGCGAAATTAAAATTTATTGTATTTCGTAGGAAACTGCCAGTCCGCCATTTTGAATTTCATTTTTGGGGGTGTTCCCGGGGTCCAATTTTGTCGGATTTTGGATATGTTATTCTGCAATGGTTCCTGAGCTGGAAACAGTTTAGAAAGCTTCTGAAGCAACTTTGCCCAGGTTGAAGCTATTTTTGCTCTAGATTGCCTGGACTAATTCATTTCTATTATTTTAAAAAGAAGACTTGAAGTCCAGTCTTATAATAAAAACTGTAGAGTGTGGTTCTCTTTGAATAACTATAAGACGATTTTCAAATTTTTAGCAAGAAACTCCTTTGCTATATTTGGTTGAACAAAATAATGTCAAATGAAGCATAGAATCTCCAAAAATTTTTACTTAATAGGCAAACGTAATAGATTATAGTTTTTCTTTGAAGAAAAACGATATTAAAATTTTTTTACTTTTCTGAAAGTTGCTTTTCTCTATGTTTGAAACCGAATTTTCAACATAAGCTTAAATGTGCACTTAAAATATAGCGAAAATGATTAGTATTTACTCTTTAATTTATATCAAAATTCAACAGGATAGAAAATTTCATAAAAAAAAATCCATACCTTTCTACTATTTTAACAAGAAGACTTGAAGTCCCGTCTAATAATAAATACTGTTTTGTGTGGCTCTCTTTGAATAACGAAAGACGATTTTCAAAAATTTTTGGCCAGAAACTGCTTTACTATATTGGTTTGTACAAAATAATGTCAAATGAAGCATAAAATCTTCAAAAATTTTCACTTAATGGGCGAACATAATAGATTATATTTTTTTATTTTAGAGAAACGATATTCAAAATTTTACTCTTCCGAAAGTTGTTTTTCTCTATCTTTCAATCTGAATTTTCAACATAGACTTAAATGTACACTTAAAATCTAGTAAAAATGATTAGAATTTACTATTTTATTTATACCATAATTCAATATTATTGAAACTTTCATAAAAAAATCCAATCATTTCGACTATTTTAACAAGAAGACGAAATCCTGTCTAAAAATAAAGACTGGGAAGTGTGCCTCTCTTTCAAAAACTTTAAGACGATTTTCTAATTTTTGGCAAGAAACTCCTTTATTATATTGGTTTGCAGAAAATAATGTCGAATGAAGTATAAAACCTCCAAAAAATTTTACTTAATGAGCAATCTTAATAGATAATAGTTTTTATATAAGAAAAACAATATTAAAAATTTTTACTCTTCCGAAAGTTGCTTTTCTCTCTGTTTGAAACCGAATTTCCAACATAAGCTTAAATGTGCACTTAAAATATAGTAAAAAGGATTGGAATTTACTATTTAATTTATGTCATAATTCAATATTATTGAAACTTTCATTAAAAAATCCGTTCATTTCGACTATTTTAACAAGAATTATTGAAATCCTGTCTAAAAGTAAAGACTGGGGAGTGTGGCTCTCTTTGAAATACTTTCAAACAATTTTCTAATGTTTGGCAAGAAACTCCTTTATTGTATTTGGTTGCAGAAAATAATGTCAAATGAAGCATAATGAAGCATAATAGATTACAGTTTTTCATTTAAGAAAAACGATATTCAAAATTTTCACATTTCCAAAAGTTGCTTTTCTCTATGTCAGAACCCGAATTTTCAACATAAGCTTAAATGTACACTTAAAATATAGTAAAAATAATTAGAATTTACTACTTAATTTATATCATAATTGAAGAGTATAGAAACTTTCATAAAAAAATCCATTCATTTCGACCATTTTAACAAGAATTATTCAAATGTTGTCTAAAAATAAAGAGTGGGGAGCATGGCTCTCTTTCAATAACTTCAAAACAATTTTTTAACGTTTGGCAAGAAACTCCTTTATTATATTTGGTTGGAGAAAATAATGTCAAATGAAGCATAATAGATTACAGTTTTTCATTTAAAAAAAACGCTAATAAAAATTTTTACATTTCCGAAAATTGCTTTTATCTATGTTAAAAATCGAATTTTCAACATAAGTTTAAATGTACACTTAAAATATAGTAAAAATGATTAGAATTTACTATTTAATTTATATCATAATTCAATATTATAGAAACTTTCATAAAAAAATCTATTCATTTTGACTATTTTAAGAAGAAGCCTTGAAATTCCGTCTAAAAGTAAAGACTGTGGAGGGTGGCTCTCTTTGAATAACTATAAGACGATTTTCAAATTTTTCGCCAGAAACTCCTTCATTATATTGGGTTGTACAAAATAATGTCAAATGAAGCATAAAATCTCCAAAAAATTTTAGTCAATAAGGGAACGTAATAGATTACAGTTTTTCATTTAAGAAAAACGATATTCAAATTTTTTACTTTTCCAAAAGTTGCTTTTCTCTATGTTTCAAGCCGAATTTTCAAAATAAGCTTAAATGTTCACTTAAAATATGGTAAAAATGATTGGAATTTACTATTTAATTTGTCATAATTGAATATTATTGAAACTTTCATAAAAAAATCCGTTCATTTCGACTATTTTAACAAGAATTATTGAAATCCTGTCTAAAAATAAAGACTGGGGAGTGTGGCTCTCTTTCAAATACTTTGTAACAATTTTCTAATGTTTGGCAAGAAACTCCTTTATTATATTTGGTCGTATTGGGTTGTACAAAATAATATCAAATGAAGCATAAAATCTCTAAAAAATTTTACTTAATAAGGGAACGTTATAGATTACAGTTTTTCGTTTAAGAAAAACGATATTCAAATATTTTATTTTTCCGAAAGTTGCTTTTCTCTATGTTTCAAACCAAATTTTCAACATAAGCTTAAATGTGCACTTAAGATATAGTGAAAATGATTAGTATTTACTATTTAATTTATATCAAAATTCAACAGTATAGAAACTTTCATAAAAAAATCCATTCATTTCTATTATTTTAAAAAGAAGACTTGAAGTCCAGTCTTATAATAAAAACTGTAGAGTGTGGTTCTCTTTGAATAACTATAAGACGATTTTCAAATTTTTAGCAAGAAACTCCTTTGCTATATTTGGTTGAACAAAATAATGTCAAATGAAGCATAGAATCTCCAAAAATTTTTACTTAATAGGCAAACGTAATAGATTATAGTTTTTCTTTGAAGAAAAACGATATTAAAATTTTTTTACTTTTCTGAAAGTTGCTTTTCTCTATGTTTGAAACCGAATTTTCAACATAAGCTTAAATGTGCACTTAAAATATAGCGAAAATGATTAGTATTTACTCTTTAATTTATATCAAAATTCAACAGGATAGAAAATTTCATAAAAAAAAATCCATACCTTTCTACTATTTTAACAAGAAGACTTGAAGTCCCGTCTAATAATAAATACTGTTTTGTGTGGCTCTCTTTGAATAACGAAAGACGATTTTCAAAAATTTTTGGCCAGAAACTGCTTTACTATATTGGTTTGTACAAAATAATGTCAAATGAAGCATAAAATCTTCAAAAATTTTCACTTAATGGGCGAACATAATAGATATATTTTTTTATTTTAGAGAAACGATATTCAAAATTTTACTCTTCCGAAAGTTGTTTTTCTCTATCTTTCAATCTGAATTTTCAACATAGACTTAAATGTACACTTAAAATCTAGTAAAAATGATTAGAATTTACTATTTTATTTATACCATAATTCAATATTATTGAAACTTTCATAAAAAAATCCAATCATTTCGACTATTTTAACAAGAAGACGAAATCCTGTCTAAAAATAAAGACTGGGAAGTGTGCCTCTCTTTCAAAAACTTTAAGACGATTTTCTAATTTTTGGCAAGAAACTCCTTTATTATATTGGTTTGCAGAAAATAATGTCGAATGAAGTATAAAACCTCCAAAAAATTTTACTTAATGAGCAATCTTAATAGATAATAGTTTTTATATAAGAAAAACAATATTAAAAATTTTTACTCTTCCGAAAGTTGCTTTTCTCTCTGTTTGAAACCGAATTTCCAACATAAGCTTAAATGTGCACTTAAAATATAGTAAAAAGGATTGGAATTTACTATTTAATTTATGTCATAATTCAATATTATTGAAACTTTCATTAAAAAATCCGTTCATTTCGACTATTTTAACAAGAATTATTGAAATCCTGTCTAAAAGTAAAGACTGGGGAGTGTGGCTCTCTTTGAAATACTTTCAAACAATTTTCTAATGTTTGGCAAGAAACTCCTTTATTGTATTTGGTTGCAGAAAATAATGTCAAATGAAGCATAATGAAGCATAATAGATTACAGTTTTTCATTTAAGAAAAACGATATTCAAAATTTTCACATTTCCAAAAGTTGCTTTTCTCTATGTCAGAACCCGAATTTTCAACATAAGCTTAAATGTACACTTAAAATATAGTAAAAATAATTAGAATTTACTACTTAATTTATATCATAATTGAAGAGTATAGAAACTTTCATAAAAAAATCCATTCATTTCGACCATTTTAACAAGAATTATTCAAATGTTGTCTAAAAATAAAGAGTGGGGAGCATGGCTCTCTTTCAATAACTTCAAAACAATTTTTTAACGTTTGGCAAGAAACTCCTTTATTATATTTGGTTGGAGAAAATAATGTCAAATGAAGCATAATGAAGCATAATGAAGCATAATAGATTAGAGTTTTTCATTTAAAAAAAACGCTAATAAAAATTTTTACATTTCCGAAAATTGCTTTTATCTATGTTAAAAATCGAATTTTCAACATAAGTTTAAATGTACACTTAAAATATAGTAAAAATGATTAGAATTTACTATTTAATTTATATCATAATTCAAT